>LPNX010748443.1:640403-684065 GCA_001517045.1 Pseudotsuga menziesii | reverse complement strand
TTTGCACTTCACGTAGTAGCATACCCCATTTTTCATTTGACACAGTGCATTTGCATTGATTGTTAGGTGTGCATTTTACTTCTTGTTGCGTCATAACATTATTAGTTGCACAACCATTTGCCTTTTTGAGTAATAATCCAATTAAAATCAACACATAATTAAATGAATTACACTCTTTTCTTTTATAAGGTGCACCAACAAGATTAGGTTTTAGGGTCTTGGAATAATTCATTGTGAGTAAATTTTCCAAGACCACTAAACGAAACATTTATGTGTCTGTCCAGGTGACAGTGTGAAATTCCTTTATATAATTAGAGTTTCTCAAGATCATCCTCTTACAAGGGAGTTAAGCACAAGGAAGTGTGAGCAGTTATTGATTGGGATGACCCCTAGTCATAACTAAGTAGCACTAAAGATATTTCCAAGATTGTATTCGTATCTGGGGGGCTCTTTCGAGAGTTTCAGTCTTTGCTACCCTGCCCATACGGTCAATCCTAGTATGGTTGACACATAGTGACAATCTGTCATGTGTATGCAGATGTTGGACCACAGCGATCGGATGGGTTCCCTCGTCATAGATAGAGGGGAAGAGGAGACGACATCATGGGTGTGGATGTGGAGCGGATGCTCCAAAGCATTCACACAAACTTCATATGCTCGACACACAGGGTACCCATGGTGCAAGTCGAGGACTTGCCTGAGGCCATGCAGTGCCAGGTGGTTGGTGTACCACAGGCATGGGTTTGACTATTTCGATGGCTAGCTAGAGCCATGTTGTGTTACCATGATCAAAACCCCCCTCCTCCTCCATAGGCTTAGAGACCTGAGACTATTTCTTTTTGTACTACCGTGTATTGTATTATGACGTCACATTTTGGATGTTAATGAAAAACTTTTATGATAATCGATTATTTATTTACATGTGTGCAAAAATGTATGTTTGTGATATGCTTATGGTCTATGAAACAAATGCCAATCTAACACATAGTTAGCATATGAGTCAGCAACTTGATTAAAAATTCTTGAAACATGTATGTATGTTATATACTCAAATTGTCGTTCTAGCAATCTCACATGTAAGAATATTCGTAATAAAACTGGATCTCTAATACAATACGAGCCATTAAGCTGTGAAACCACTAACTGTGAATCAAGACATACCTTAAGAGAGAGAACACCATGTGAAATGGCATCACACAATAACTCAATAACGGCACTATATTCAGCAACATTTTTCAAATAAGCCCATAAACATATGCCTCCTTAAGACAATACTTGACTCGTAGGAGTATAAATCACCCAAGCAGCCGAAGCTGAGTTTTGAGTGTGACGGCTAGCACCATCAGTGAATCATTAGAGGAAATTTGGGGTCTAAAATGGGCCTTATAAGAAAACGCGCCAAAAATAAATTTTGTGAGTTGGAATTCAAGCACCAATAGAATTTCAATAAAATGAGTCAACCAAAATGGTTGAATTGACATATTTTTCATAAAAGAAAACTACTTTTTTGTTAGTATTTTCGACATATCTCCCTGTGTTTTTACTCAAATTTCAAGCGGGATATCTCGTTGGATGCAGAATTTTATTCCACATCCAATGAGTACCCACACTCCATACTTTTGACAAACCTCGCTACCCCAAAAATAATAAATACCTAAAAAAATGTGATGATGATGTCATCATCACATTTTTTCAAGTATTTCTTGTTTTTGGGATAGCGGTGTCCATCAAAAGTCTGTAGTGTGGGTACTCGTTAGATACAGAATTAAATTCCACATCCAACAAGCTCTCATGCTCAGAATGTGAGTAAAAACAGAGGGAGATATGTCAAAAATACGAACACAAAAAGTAGTCTTTTTCATTCTTCCTCCAAAATTAATAGCTATTATTTTATTATTTTAACTATTATTTTATTTATTTAACTATTACTTTATTATTTTCCTTAGGAGTCCCATTTTAGACCTCAAATTTCCTATAATGCCTATGTAAACGGAAGACTCCATCAACATCTGCCATAAGAAACGAAAGCTAAATAACAAACCTGATCACCATAAGAAAACCTAACTATGCAACTCAAAAATTGTACAATAATATACAACAATCAGCCCTGGCTAAAGATCATGCATAGTATTTTTTTAAATAGAGCCCATTTTTAGGCTCCTCCAAGGCTATCCCTTCATAATCCACTAGCTCATAGACGTCCTTCTCTAACACACATTTGACCACGTAAGGACCATGCCACATGGGATTAAACTTCCCTGCCCCCAAAGGTTCTTTAGGTTGATCCCACAAAAGGACCAAATCCCCTTCACTAAACTTCCTCGGACGGACAGACTTATCATATTGGACCTTATCGCGACGCTTATTTACTTCTAGATCCACTAAGGCATCTCGGTGCTGCTCATCAAGTTTCTCTAAGTGGACCAAACATTCCTCCAATGCAGAAGTGCCTGGTAAGAGCTCTATAGATAACTTCAACGAAGGGATTTCGCATTCAACCGGCAAGACAGACTCCACCCCATGCACAAGCTGATATGGAGAGAAACCGGTGGTAGTCTTAACCGCGGTTCTATAGGCCCACAAAGCAGGATATAGCATGATATGCCAATTCATCTTGCTTTGTGCGATGGTTCATTGTAGAATGGACTTAAGTGATTTATTCACTGCTTCAACCTATCCATTCGCCTGAGGGTAATAAGAAGAGAAATGCTCATGCTTATACCCTAACTTTGAAGCCAACTCTTCCATCATTTTATTCTGAAAGTGCATACCATGGTCAATGACAAGCTCTTTTGGAATGTTGAATCAAGTAATAATTTGGTTGAAAATGAAATGTGCGGCTATCTCACCATCAGATTTAATAGTGGGCATAGCCTCTGCCCATTTCATGAAATAATCGATAGCCACTATAATGTGATGATGCCCCCCAGCCGAAGATGGGTTGCAATCCATAAATTCAAGCCCCAACTTGGTGAAGGGACTGGCGAAGATAATAGGATGTAACGGGGCTAGATGTGAGCACATATTGTGTGCAAACACCTGGAAAGGGTGGCACTTCTTGACCGCATTAACACAATCTTTGAAGATCGACGGCCAAAAATATCCTACTCTCAAGCTTTTTTGGGCTGTAGAAAGCCTAGATAAATGACCACCACACGCCCATCCATGGCAATCATTCAGCACAACCTCAGCCTCATCATGGGTTAAACAACAATGCAAAATGGAATCTACCCCATGGTGGTACAAAGTGTTATCCGCTATAAGGTAGTTCTTAGCTACATGACGTAATCGTTGTCGCTCATCCCGTGAAAGGTGATTAGGGACCTTAAACGTTTGCAAATTTACAATGATATCCTTGTACCATGGGTCCAAATATGAGATAAGGAAAATATGCTCATCGACAAACGTATCCTCATAAACCTCCTCCTCCTCCAAACTTGAAAAATAAAACATGAGCTCCGTAAAGATCAATGATTTCTTCGATTTCTTCGAAACGAATTTGAGATCGAACTCTTGCAAAATAACAATCCATTTATTGTATTTTCCCCCAATCATCCTTCTAGTGAGGATGAACTAAAATGGATTGATATGAGCTACAACCAAATTTCGGCGAAGGAGAATGTAATGTCTCAATCTCTGAACCGCATGAACAGTGGCCAAGGCAAGTTTCTCCACATGGGAATAATGGATTTCCATATCGATAAGGTTTCGGCTCAAATAATATATGACATTCTCGTGAAGCTCCTCATCCTCCTGAACCAAAACCATATCAACTGTCTCCATGGATGCGGCCACATAAATCAAGAAATCACGGCTATAGTCAGGTGGACTAAGCACGGGGGTCGATGCTAAGGCTTGCTTAAGAGCATCAAAGGACTCCTGGGCTCGCTCATCCCAGAAAAAAGGCGTGTACTTCTTTATAAGACACATATATCCTTTAGTCAAATTGGAAAAATTAACCATGAATATCCGCAAGAAATTTGTCATGCCTTGCAAACACGGAAGATGTCTAATATTACACGGGGGAGACAATTGAAGTATTGCCTCAACCTTTAAGGGATCGACTCTTATACCCTCCCTCGATACGATCAACCCTAGCAAGCGAACAACAGTCACGCAAAATATGCACTTATGAGGATTTAACTGAACCTGATAATGATGACATATTTCGAATACTAACCTCAAATGGTATGGATGAGGCACTCTCAAATGAGAATGAGCAGCGAGGTCATCCAAATACACTTCGATAATCATTTTGAGATCATGAAAAATTAAGTTCATAGCTCACTGAAATGTAGCTCTGGTGTTTTTAAGGCCGAAAGGAATCTTCCGATATGCAAAAGTACCCCAAGGACAAATAAATACATTCTTATGTTGATCCTTGGGTTTGATCTGAATCTGATTATATCCAGAAAAACCATCCATGAAGGAGAATACCTCGCTTCCCACACACTCATCCAAAATTTGATCAATAAATGGTGTGGGAAAATTATCCTTAGGACAAGCATGATTTAAATCATAGAAATCAGTGCATATATGGATCTCTCCCTGCTTCTTATCAATCTGAATGGGATTTGAAACCCACTCTATCAAGGGAACGGGATAGATAAAATCGGCTTTCAACAGTTTCTCTATCTCATCCTTAATGGTGGGTGCTTTTCTAGGATTCATCGCATGCAAATGTTGTCGAACTGGCTTCACATCCGTATAGGTCTTGAATAATGTTCGACAATACGAGGGTCGATACCTGGAATTTCCTCATATGACCAAGAAAATATGTCATGAAACTCTTTAAATAGCTCGGTATACTCTGCGATCTCATCAGGGGAACAACTCGCCCCAATGTATACATTCTCAAATTTGCTAGGATTGCGAGAAATATTGATAGGAATAGTAGGTCATAAATTTGCCATGGTCCCATTGGCCATCTAACCAGGAGATCTCAATGGAATCACGGGACTACCAATCTTCTCGCTAAGAATCTCCCTAAAGTCATCACGCTCCATACGATTGAGGTCAGGAAGAAAATATTATCAATGATGTAATTCTTCCCAAGGTGGCTCAACCCTAGACATGACCTCAATAATGGCTTCATCCGATGGAAAAACATCATCCAAGAAATCATGTGCGTGAGGGGACTCAACTGCCCATGCAGGAAGCACATACGGGTCCTCCTCCTCCATCCACGAAGAGGAAGGACTAGGATCTGCAACTAGATCAAGTTTTTCTTGATATGAAACCATCGTTGCAGGCAACGACACATCTGTTTCGATAGGTCCATTCGAAGGACTTGGTGAAGGAAGAATCCAAGGATCTTCAATATGGGTAGAGAAAAAAGACACCGAATTTAATGAGGATGAAGCCCCACCAAAGCTAGATCTGATCATAAGAACGGGAGCAGGACAGCTAAAGGTTTCCATAAGAGATGGATACATACCCACACCCACACTCCCAGTTGTCAGCTGAGAATGATCGATAATAGGGATAGAAGTTCTTGATGATGCATTAACACTCGGATTACAGAATGATGTATGATTAATCGTAATGATCTTCCCATTAAATGGAAAGAATACCACTCGAAAGAGAGAAGAGGCTACGGCTTGCATACTATACATCCAATTCTGGCCCAGTAAAATATTGTAGTCAAGGGGCGCATCAACCACCTCAACCTCGATCGCAACGGTATTCCCTCCCAACTGGACCTTAACACTTTGTTTTTAACAGTTTATTTAGGGGCCTGATAGGAGTTATATGAGGGTCCCATTCCCTCAAACTTCATGTGAGCTCCCTTCAGGTTATCAGAGATGCAAGGTAAAGAAGAAAACGGCAGGTGCGCTGATGGCATTAGATGGGATCCATAATCAAAGGCTGAGATTGATCGGAGGATGGATCAATGGCTCCAAAACATTTCACGCGAGTGGACATGCTTGACCAAAGCCGCCTTTCCAGATTATGAAATGAGTTAAAGTTAGGAAACCTTCAACGGCCGAGATGAGATCCTAGTCAGATCTATGGTCTCGGTCAATTTTGCAAACCATACTTGTGCAGGTAAAGCCGCAATTTCAAATCGTGAAAGAGGAGTAGTAGTTATGAAGATCAACGGTCGTGACAAGAAGGAAAATAGATCTAAGGCCACGGCTTATTTTGCAATGCAAACTAGCAAGCTGGAATACCGGGATTTCTCATTGCAAAAAGTAGTGGGGCCCACTCGGATCTATGGTTGCATGAAAGGGTTGGTCGCGATCAACGGTTGAGAACATGTCACGATCCAAAACTTCCCATGGTATCCAGAGGAGGAAAGTTGGTGATAGAAATATCCACGTGGACGGTGGATGTGAAAGATCCCTCAAATCGGATGGCTGAGAAGATTCCCAGGGTACAAGTTTGACATACAGTGCGAAGATGACAGCGAAGGAGACGTCCACGCATGTAATCTGTGTCCTTGCAGATTGGTCGATTTCTTCGATGCCATTTGTAGCACGCGTACCAGTGGAATCATCCCTTTGGCAGAGCTCCATAAAGATAAGCATATTTTTGTGTGAGTTGGCCTACGAAAGTAAGGAAAGTAACCAGCGAGTCTGCTACTCACACGGGACAAAGCCAGCACGACGCGGGAGACCATTCTATTTCCTACATTACAAGAACGAGGAAATGTGGGAGAGTCCACTTCATGAACTTTGTAGCATGGATCGATTGTACCAGATGGCGTCCACAAATACTTCCTGCAACAGACAGTAATACGCCATGACCGATGAAACGACGTGACTAGATCCCCAACAAGTAAAGGATCACTCTACTCGCGCCCTCACACATGCTGATACCAAATACACTCGATGGCAGAGTGTGCAAGAATGTTGACCAACCATTTCAAGAATTAGTCTCAAATCCTTATATATACTACTTTCAGAGCAATGGGAGTGAACTAACATATCTCCAGAACCCAAGTTCTACTTGTCCACAAATCTGCAAAGGCCCGAAGAGTTTGACGTGAAGATCTGGTTCGAGAAGCTCGTCTGTCGGGGGGTGTTGATGGTTGGTGAGAAGCTTCCACACTCACCCATAACCTTGGTATTGCATGCCAAGAGTGACACTAGCCATCGAGGCCCAGATGTGATACCCGCGCCTCCAACGACGCGGGGCCTGGACACTTACTCCCCGTAAGTGTTTTTTTAGGAACCCCTGATAGAATCGATGCCACCAAAGCCTCTATGGAAGGGGATAGTCCGTGACTTCTTCCTGTATAAGCATTTGTTTAGGTGGGAGCATCAAGGGTCTAAAGCCTGCACAACCCTGTTTGTGAAGTCCACTTTCCAAGGGTGATGGGGCTAGTGTAGATATGATACACCTTATTACCTGTGGGAGAGCTCACCACGCTGGGGGTGAGAAGTACAAGAATGACAAGCCACCTCACAGGTTTGTTTCGACCAGGAACAATGCGGTATTTCTTCCAGAGCCCACGGCTAACAGTGTTACCCGGTGAGGAAGGAAGTGGCAGATGTGATTGAACTGAGGAAATATGCAAACTACCTTGCCAATGTGTGCCCATGCGAAAAGCTGCATTTGAACATGGTGGAAGCACAGGCTTTGGGCAGAGAAGGGGGCATCATACTCATAATCCGCCATAGCGGCCAAGCACGTCAAACTGTTACTCGGGCCGAATGCGACCACTAGCGCCATAATGTTTATTATTATTTTTAAAACATGGCAATAGTTCCACTCCCTATGTTGTTAACGCATGATTGTGACTTGTAACAATTTTCAATTCGGTAGTCTCAGCACTAGAATAGTATAAATACACTCCCGATAGAGGGAGATAGGAGTTGGTTGGATTGGGAATCATTCTTGGGCTGAGGCTCTCTATTGTAAATAATATTTGATGCCTGTATTATGAATAAAATTGTAGAGGAAGAGTTGTTTCTCATGGCAGAGATTCATGTGTCATTGTTTTTCCCAATATGTATTTTTCTTTACGTGAAATGTGCTTCCTGTTTTCATTCCAGTTTGTCGATTGCTTTCATGTCTGCAACTTAGTGTATAACAGTTAAGAATTCATACTTTCTATGCTTTGGCTTTTGTTCCAGACATTTATCAAGTTTTCTTCTAAAGTTGCGTGGAATTCATCTCGCTGGTGCACCACGCGATGGGTTGTTCTCCCTCGTCCTCTAACCATCCGCTAAATATCTCATGATTGTGAAATCAACGGCTATCTTGCCTCTGTTTGTAACCCCATGCCATTATTTCCCTTATGCAAATATTCCCTACTCAAGTTTTCAACTCCATTGCCAATGGTCCCTTGCCCCGATAATCCCACCAGGCACCTCACATTAATACACTTTGTCCCATTCAGGATTCTGGCCCCCTGATTATCCTTGATTGAATATCTTACACGGAGTAGACTCCAAAGACAAACGAGAGATCCCTCTCTGATTTCCAGGGCCAAAGGCGCAGTATAAAGTGGTTCTATTGTTTCCCAGGAGCCGGCCCTTCCCCTCGACCTTGGGGCTCAATCTCGGTGCCAACAAACTGGCACCATTGCCGGGGAAAAAATTGAAGATCCTCCCTGGGTAAAACAACATGGTTTTAGATCTGTTTGTTGATGGTGAACAATGACCAAACATTAAGAAGGTTGATCACTTTCACCCAACGACTCCACTATTGAAGGATTCAGACTTCAGCGACTCCGCTGGTGGTGTGACCCAGAAATCAAATGGTCGAGGAAAGCTGGCAGATTTTGTCTGGAAAATGGACCCCTTATAGAGCCTAAAAAGTGCATGATGAAAGGTTAAGATACTCAAGTCTAAATTTCTTCCAGGATTCCTTATTCTATCTTGTAAGTTTGTTCTTATCATTTCCTAGATTTATCAAAACCGCCTTCTATGGTTCAACTCGTTCTGAACGAAGCTATGAATATATTCTTGTTTATCCTTCTTTACGAACCGAAAGAGTTGTGTCATCTTGTACATCTAGTCATGGCCTAGATTTTTATCCAGGGGCTCAGGACATTAAAGGACACCCCTGTGAAATTCATGAAACCTCGGACTATAGCTTGACTATTGTGCCTAACCTTATCTCTCCCATTTCTCCAAGCCAGTACAAACCACTGCAATTGCCTCCCATCCTCCATGATTTTCTTGCAAGGCGCGCGTCAACAACCTCGACCTCGATCGTGATGGTATTCCCTCCCAACTGGACCTTAAGAGAAGGAAGAATCTCATGCAGCCAAAAAGATATAACATCAAAAGTTGTCAACATAGTATCAAATTGAGACAACTCGAGAGAACCCAAACCCTTCCAACATGATAAAGACATCACGGAAGCAATAGCGCCTTCGTCAATCATAGTGGGTTTGACGGTCATATTAAGACACTATACATGAATCAAAAGAGACATGTGGTAAGGCAAGTGAGGCTGTATTCCCATGGTTTGAAATTTGATAACGGAAGAAGAGTTATCATCATCAACCCCAAGAGTAGAAAGCAAGGCTCTCCTCTGCGGAGGACAAGTCTGAAGTACTTCAAGTGCAGACATCGCACAAGGAGTTTTTCCCAAATCCTCGACAACGGAATAGTTTTAGGAGGCTCAGGAATTAGGATTGTGCCCTGAATGCTTTAGGAATCCCTTAGGAATGCGAGGTGCAACTTCAGGTTTATCCATAGGTTTCTCGATACGCAAAGGGCTCTCGGGTGGGGCGGGTTCTCTTCCAAGGTCCAGTTGTGACGAACCATAATCCTTCGCACAAGTCACAACCTTAGTAGCGCGCACCATGTTAATGCAACCATGACCACTATTGGCTTCCAGCAGATTTTGATCTCCACCCGATGCACAATGAGGATCAATGGTCCTCGAGTTCATATTTTGATTGTTGGGTAAAGGATTAGTTAGCACGGTTGGGCCCTGTGCTATGAATCTCGAGGCATCTTCCATATGAGGGCACAAGTGAGTGAGGTGGTCCTCCTGACATAAATTGCAAGGAAACTTTACCTTACGTTTAGACTGCTTGTCCCCCCAGCATTATGAGCATTCTTGTCATTATAATTAGCATGTTTCGTTCCTGTTCCCACCCTTATGATTATTTTTCCCTTTTTTCCTATTCTTTCCAGGCTGCTGGTTTCCCTTCTTGTCCAACAATTGCATAGAAAGTACACTCGCCATTTGGGTAGGTTGAGATGAAGCCATGGCTTTTCCCGACATGGAATTATTAATTGACAATTGGCTCACTTGTTTCACAACCGAATCTGCATGTTTGGCACTTGTACAACCCACAATTCCATCGACATATGGTCCATGGTTGATCTTGGGATCGAAACTAGATCGCGGAGCATTAGGTAAAATCTCATACAAAAGTCCAGATTGAGCATAGATCAAATCCAACTCTTGTGCCCTAAAGATTGCTTGTTCCTCGTTTTGGACTCTGGATGTAGAAACATCCTTCGCGATGTAAGGTAACAATGATTTGAGGAACCACTCAAGGAGAAATTTTGGTGGTATAAAGGCTTTAATCAACTGCTTCCGTCTACGCCACTCTTGAATATGATCCCGGATATGTGTGGCTTTGTCTTACCGAAATGTCGACAAGAGCTCGGTACCAACGTCATAATGCATTGGTAGCTGAAATTTATTGAGGAAAGTCATGGATAGATCATCAAATAAAACGAATGCCCCCCTTGGTAACTCTATATACCATTTCACTGCAGTCCCGGTGAGGGTGCGTTGAAATAGCCTCAAATGGATTGAATCCTCATGTAAGGAATTGGAAGAGAACCAAAGGTGAAAAGTAGTGACATGCTCACTAGGATCTTCTCCAGCTTTTCCTTCGAACTTGGGAATGTCCAAAGGAAGCTTGTTAGGGACGGTCGTCCAGGCCGGGTCATGAGATACCAAATTGTTCATAAGTCTCGATAAGTCAGGTAAGTTCAATGTTGCAAGGAAAGGGAGCCTAGCTTGATCTAGTCTATGCCACGCTCCTTGATAGTTTTGGTTCATGTAAGGCTGATTGCTATAAATACCATGGCCTTGGCCATAATAACCTCCTCCCATTTGACCCGTATAGGGCTGCATGGAAGCATTCTGTTGTGGTGTACCTTGATTATGCGGCTCTACAAAGCCATAATTGGAAGAGTAAGCAGGTTGTTGATACCCGCACCCATAGGGTTGATAGTTTTGTTCATACTGTGGTCCATAAGACTATCCATGAGAAGCTCCATAAGGTGTCCCATGAGAAGCTCCATAATTAGGGATATGGGGAACTCTTTGCAATGGACCATAAGATGATCTAGAAACAGGGATATGACCTTTCGATACAATAGGAGGTACTTCACTCTAAGATACTACCATGCAAATAGTCACAGTACGAACATGGCTAGTAGCAATATTCTGACCCGGAGGACCACGAGAATGAGGGGGAGGACGGATTGTCCAAAATGTATTCGAAGGAGTAGGGTTCGAGAACGAAGGGAAATGTGAAGGGATGTAAGTGGTGTTCCCAATGGTCACTCATTTTGGTTCTGGTATCCACGTATGATTACTAACACTAGGTCTAGGATGGACATGTGAATTTGCTTCCACCAGCGGGATGGAAGGTGGAATGTGACTAGTGCTCCCAAATATCTCTGCATGGAAAGGAATAGGAGCGCCCCTAGCTGTAGTGATAGGTTCAACTTCCAACTCAACATGATGTGCCGGATCGAGTGCATGGATATCAAGCATGCCATAACGAACATGACTAGTGCTTGTGGGTTCATGATGAGTTTCGTCGCCTAGAAACCAATATCGGCGACCTGTGAATGAGGGATCATAACCAGAATGTGAAGGTATTTTCGGTGAAGGATCATATACAAGAGTAGAATCTACATCCCCAACCTCGTGAGGTGGAGAGGACATCTTAGGAATCTCACCCTCGTGATCTCCCATCGTGTGTGAATCAAAGTGAGAAGTATTTCACCCAGACTGTCTATTTCTTTTTCCCAAAGGAGGAGGAGATGTGGAAGGTGGAAGTCCTGCTAAACAATGAGGACGACGAAGTGCCGCACCCGAATCCAAAATGACTCAAAAAATGAAAAGACTCGATCTAATTATGCAAACCCTAGGCAAACTAGCATGCACAAAGCATACACCTATAAAATGTAAATCCAAATCGCAAGCAAACAAGGGTAGGATATGTGATCTCCCGAATGAAGCATGTATGTCTTTCCTAGGAGAGGCTTGAGACTCCCATACATAACAAGCAGAGGTTCTTAACCAATTATAGTGTCCCTCAGCTTCAACACATATAGCGACTGTGCTATCTGACCCCTACCTAGCCAAGACACCTGTAGAATAACCTCTGCGAAGTACCCCCTCAATAACCTAGGTAAGGAAACTAAGGTCACCTCAATATAATCAATGCTTAGGTGAACAGTCGTAGGAGAGATTAACCGTATGGGCAGGAACTCTCGAAAGATCCCTGAATACAATCCTAGAAATATCTCCGATGCTACTCAGTTATGACCAGGGGTCATCCCAATCAATAACCATTCACACTGCCTTGTGCTTAACTCCCTTGTAAGAGGATGATCCTGAGAAACATTAATTATATAAAGGAATTTCACACTCTCACCTGGACAGACACATAAATGTTTCGTTTAGTGGTCTTGGAGAATTTACTCACAATGAACTATTCCAAGACCCTAAAACCTAATCTTGTTAGTGCACCCTATAAAAGAAAGAGTGTAATTCATTTAATTATGCATTGATTTTAATTGGATTATTACTCAAAAAGGCAAATGGTCATGAAACTAATGATGTTATGATGCAACAAGAAGTAAAATGCACACCTAATAATCAATGCAAATGCACTGCGTCAAATGAAAAATGGGGTATGCTATTACGTGAAGTGCAAAATTTTCCTTCAAATGAATATGAAATCATTCCTATATGAAACTCTAATTAATGCTTTCCAAGCAAACCTAATGCAAGTACCATGCAAAATGCAAAATGCAAACAATGCATAATGATGCAAAAAGCAAATGCTTTTGTATTTTTTGAATTAAATGAGATAAAAAGCAAAAGTATGACTCTACAACCCCTAGACTCTTCAAGCACTATCAGAAAACACCCAAGAAAAGCACCAAGGTAAAAGAGACCTAATGCACTAATCCCAAAACAAAAAATAGAAAATGAAATGACAAAAATATTTTCAAAAAATTTTAAACTAAAAAAACGTCTCTGGTCAGAAACAAAGGTGTATACAGACTCCAGAAGTATCCAGGAAGACTCAGCAATCATCCAAACTCACCCAACAACACTTAATATTCCCCAAAAAGGAAAAACTCATGGCATACGCGACTATTTGCAGAAAATCCACGTATATACGCGGCTATTGCAAGAAAAACCCCCGAAACCCGCATGGGCCGAAACACATACTTTAGGATGGCATAAAAAATGAATTGGACCATCAAAACTGAAAAAATTTGCATGAAATAGAAAGAGGAGGACATGAGGAATTACCTGGAACAAACGGTGTCAAATTTCGCCGGACGATTCTCCCAGAATTCAAGTTGGAAGTTTTGAGCTGAAAGGGGTAAAAATTTCAAATGATGTGGAATTTTTGAATTTTTTACTATTTATAGAAATTTTTTGAAATTTTTGAAATTATTTTACCCACTTTCTATATTTTTTTACCATTTCTGACCATTTTGGACCGTTTTGGACTAATTTGTTGATGTAAGAGTCCATTTTGAGCGCGGTTTTACCGTGGTTTTGACCTGTTCGTTCCAATTTTAGGTATTATGTCTAAATTGGCATATAGGTTAGGTTTCACATCCATTTGCACTTTGCATGACCTTATGACCTTATGAATGTTTCATTATAACCTTAGGTACGAACCCATTCTATCTTGTCACGGAACCTTCTTGTTGCTTTTAGAAGTGACATGATGTGAATGGTAGAGCTTGACCATACATGGGTACCCTAGTTAGCTCCTATTTTGCATTTGGTGCCCATGCCAACATTTTTCCTTTAGGGTGTGGGAGTCCTTTGTATAGTATCGCCATGACTTTGAGCAAGAGCCTCATACTCCTCTTGATATTTTTGTTGGCATTTTCCCTAGGACTCCCTTATGTCAAGTTGTAATTGCATTATCATGAGTTTTTCCTACCTTATTGAGCCTTATTCCAGCTTCCCTGACTTTGATTATCAACCACATAGCCCGATCTTGTCTCATGTCTAGCCACATAGAGCCATTTTATATATCTTTTGCAACTTGATTCCCATATTTTTTTGGGGAGGGGACTTTCCCCTAAGTGTCAGTATCCTACACATGTGTCCTTGCATTGAGCAGAGGTATGTTCCGCTGCTTGGAACTAGTTTGTTTGCCCCTTAACAATCATCTCCTCCTAGTTTGTAACTATAAATCACTTTTATTCTTTTTCAAGCTTTTCAAAATATTGAAAAAGTCCAAAAAAAATCAAAAAACCAAAATGTCGGACAGGAAAAGATGTTATCTTTGGTAGCAGTCGAGTCATGTCACCTTCGAACAAAGCACTGTATATCACATCCATTGGGTTAATAGTTTGACTTTATGAGTTGTACTCATTTCTCTAAGTTTACCTCCATCGAATGGTTAAGCTTCCAGTCCCTATGGAGCCTCTGTCGATGCCTCATGTGTCACGAAGATGTCCTAGTTTTTTTATATTGATTCTATGCTACCTACATTCAGTCACCATTCTCATTTATGCTCTTGTTCGAAGGAAGTTGAAGCCTGAGTCGACCATTCCTCAGTTTTCTTGACTTTGCATGTCGACCATTCCCGGTACTATTACTGGTCCATGCACATTATGACCAAGTCCTTCCACATTATACAGCTTTGCTGAGTACCTCGTGTTGGATGATGGGGGATGCCTTAATTCCCTCCTTCCAGCGGATTTCATCCCATCGACTTTAGATCATTTATTCTGGGATAGGAGTCTAGAATCATTTTGGGTTCCTTGAGATTTGCAGTCATCAGTGGCAGGTTCTCTCGCCATCGATAGTTTTGAGAATACATCAATGTCCCCTGATCGATGGATTCTTTTAAGTGTTCGACCTCAACACATTTATTCACACTTTTCAATTTGCACTCTAGTACCTTGATTCCCATTTTCATTATCGATGGGTGATCTCACGTCTGTTAACGGAATACATCAATGATCGATAATCAGACGATGGACTACTATGTTCGACCTTGACACCTTTATTCACATAGTAGGACATGTACTCGTAGCGGATTGTGTAGAATACTTTCTAGATTGGTGGCATTCCAGATATGCTACCTCCTTAATCATGCCAGTGTTCATGAGATTTCAACTCTCGTGACTTGATTCCAGTGTATGTCAGATATCTTCAGCCATTATGGAGATCTTGATCCATTGTATATCTTCATCTTTCATGGATATCATGATCCTTTGTACATCTTCATCATGGATATTCTGATCTATCTATATTGTACGTGGTGATGACCACACATGTCATATTTTGTATCATGCCTATTCATGGCCATTGTACTCTTATGTATTTGGGACTGTTGTATGTATGTGCAGTCATATGCAGAGATATTTGTACTATATTGATGGATGGCTGGTTCTTCCACCTAGTTCTTCATCACTCCACTTCTGGGATGGACTTATAATGTATTTCGGCCATCGGATCACCCCTCTGACCTCACACATTAGGGAGCATCTGCTAGAGTTGATTTTACCACACATGGTAGATCACATATTTATGGCCTTCCTTGTCCCTCTACAAACTTTTTAGACCCCATGGACCATTTTTGTACCTTTGATGTTTCCAAGATCATCCCTAAAAACATGCATTATTTGACATACGCAACTTTTAAACCCATTCTTGCGTATATACGCAGATATGACCATTAAACCCACGTACATCGGGATGTGTGCAAAAGTCCAAATAGTTTTGGAGTTTTCCTTTATGTAGATTCGATTCACTTGTCTCTTGGCCTTCCATATGCCTTGAGATCGATCATATTTGACCTTCCATTACCCCATTGAAGCACTATATAAGGAACCCTTTGGATACATTGAAGGAGAGGAATTGAAGAGCAAGAAAACTATAGTCCATTGTTGTTGTAGCTTGATTATACTTGAGTCTGCATCCCTTTGTCCCTTGGAGCACTTAGTGTTCTTCCCAAGCTTTCCTTTGCTTGTGAGCTTGTTATCGATAGATGGAGGATTGAAGTGGTGGAGGACCAGGTGGAGGACTCAGTTTCTTCAGTTCGCAAACATGACGACAGAGGTTGTCATTCTTGTAATCTCTGATTTATATTAATAGAAATATCTTTTCCTGTCCAATGATGTGCATTTAAATGAATATTGAATCCATGGATGCTTTTAATTGCATATACATTATTGATTATATATGCTAGAGTGGTTCTAACACAATTATATAGCATGCTTGTCTTGTTTGTTGATTGTTGAGAGAGCAAATTGCTAACACAAGTGAGATTGGAAAAGCTCAATGGGGATCTACATCAACCATTTGGAATAAGGTATGTTTCAAGATCCTTTAGTGTTAGATGTTTTATTTCTCTTGCATATGGGAAGGGATTGATTTCTCTGGTTACTCTGTCTGTTGTGGTACCCCATGCCATAGGAATTTTTCTCCATAACAATCACCATCACCATTGTCCTCATGTTGATCATCATCCTCATCACCATCTTCATCGTCGTCTTCATCATCAAAGATCTTCATCTTCATCATCATCTTCATCATCATCATCATCATCATCTTCATCATCGTTGTCTTCATCATCATCACCGTCAATATCGACATCATCATCATAATCACCCTCATCGTCATCTTCATCATCATCATCGTCATCATCATCGTCTTCATCATCATGACCATCATCATCATCGTCATCCTCATCAACATAATCATCACCAACATCATCATCTTCATCATAATCGATGAATATGACATCATTATCCTCATGATCATTGTCATCATCATTATCATTGTCATCGTCGTCATCAAAATCATAATTATCATCATCGTCGTCGGTCATATTCATCATCGTTGTCATCATCATCATCAGCATCATCTTCTTCTTCATCACCATCATCATCATTAAAATTAAACCTAGATCAAATTAATTACTTCATATCATTGTCATCATCGTCTGTAGCATCGTCATCTTCTTCATAATCGTCGTCGTCATCGTCAACGATGAAATATAATGAAAGGTAACTATTTAATTATACCTATTCTTTTATCTTATTTATTTTTAAAAAGAGTTATGGAAATCATCATCATCATCATCTTCATCATATATAATCATCATCGTCATCATAATCATCATCATCATAATCACCCTCATCATCATCTTCATCATCATCGTCGTCTTCGTCATCATGACCATCATCATCATCATCATTCTGATCAACATAATCATCACCAGCATCATCATCTTCATCATAATCGATGAAGATGACATCATTATCCTCATGATCATTATCATCATCATTATCATTGTCATCGTCGTCATCAAAATCATAATTATCATCATTGTCGTCGTTATCGTCGTCATCAAAATCATAATTATCATCATCATTGGTGTCGTCGTCGTCATCATCATTTTGATCATCGACGTCTGTAGCATCATCGTCGTCGTTGTCATCGTCGTCTTCATCATCATGACCATCATCATCATCATCATTATCCTCATCAACATAATCATCACCAACATCATCATCTTCATCATAATCGATGAAGATGACATCGTTATCCTCATGATCATTGTCATCGTCATTATCATTGTCATCGTTGTCATCAAAGTCATAATTATCATCATCGTCATCAAAATCATAATTATCATCATCATCGTCATCGTCATCATCATCATCTTCATCATCTTCATCATCATCATGATCATCATCATCATCTTCATCACCATAATCATCATTAAAATTAAACCTAGATCAAATTAATTACTTCATATCATCGTCATCGTCATCTGTAGCATCGTCATCGTCTTCATCATCGTCATCGTCATCATCAACAATGAAATATAATGAAAAGTAAATATTTAATTAGACCTATTCTTTTATCTTATTTATTTTTAAAAAGAGTTATTGACATCATCAACATAATCATCACCAACAACATCATCTTCATCATAATCGATGAAGATGACATCGTTATTGTCATCATCATTGTCATCAACATCATCATTGTCATCATTGTCATCAAAGTCATAATTATCATCGTCGTCGAAGTCGTCGTCGTCATCATCGTCATCATCATCATCTTCATCATCGTCGTCATCATCATCATCTTCATCATCGTCGTCATCATCATCATATTGTGAAGATTAGTGTTTTAAAACACTAATATCTTGATAGTGTGAGTTAATTATATTGCCAAATACTATAAATAAATATTAATTTAAAGTGATTTATGCCTAAACCTTTATCATTTGATAATGCACATAAGCTACATTGTAGTAGTAACACACATGGTTTTCTTTTGACGTGATATTTACTAATAAAAACAAAGTGAATATAGCTATAAATATTTATTTTATTTATATTTGAAATATTTTTCCATGAAATATTTTATATGAAATTTTAAAATTTATCATTTTATTTTTGTTTTCAATGTTTTAAGTTTATTTTAAAAAAGTATTTAATTTAAATAAGATATTTATATAGAAGAATGTAGTTAGCAAAATTGATGTCCAAAATTTTTACTTAGTTTATTGCTATAATAAAAAGATTAGATTTTAGATTTTGTAGATAACTTTTATGTTTCCAAATTCAATATGAAGAATGGAGTAAACATGGAAAGATGTTAAGAATATAGAACATAACATTAATGTTTTTTTTCAATCTTTTACATACCTTATGGCTCACAAAAAGATATTGGATTCCAAATTTTTCATATATCGTTGATCTTACTGCAACTTTGAAGTTTGGTGACAAACATCAAAATCATTTTAGATATTTAGACTTTGTTAAATTGCCACAACAATGGCTTCTTAAGTCGTTTAAATGTTGTCATTCTACCCACGAAAGTTTGACTCTCCTAATTGTTGTCATTCCACCCACCAAAGCTTGGGTCTCCTCAATAGCATATTTGTGCCTTATAGCTATTAAATAAGATATATGGCAAGGTTCTTAGTAAAAGTGTATGTGATAATAAATCATTGTTCTCTTCTTTCTTTTATTAGGAATTTTTTACTTTTTTTATGATGGTGATGACAATGATGACGAAAATGTTACCATATTGGTCTATCATATTTTTTTATATTGAATACAAGCTTAAAAAGGGCACAAATAAGATTATAATGATTATAAAATAATTGGGCCCTTTTTAATTTTGAAATTGATTTAAAAAGAAAATTTCCAAGCCATGCATGCTTTCAAAATCATCATCCTCATGATCATTGTCATCATCATCATCATTTTCGTCGTCGTCATCGTCATCATCCTCACCATCCTCATATCATCATCATCATCATCATCATCATCATCTTCATCATCGTCTTCATCATCGTCGTCTTCATCATCATCATCTTCATCATTAGACATCATCATCGTCATCATCACACATCATCATCTTCATCACACATTGTCGTCGTCATCATCGTCATCGTCTGTATCATCGTCATCGTCTTCATCATCATCGTCGTCATCATCACACATCATCATCATCATCATCACACATCGTCGTCGTCATCATCATCATCGTCTATATCGTCATCGTCATCGTCAACAATGAAATATAATGAAAGGTAAATATTTAATTACACCTATTCTTTATCTTATTTCATTTTAAAAAGAGTTACTAACATCATCATCATCATGTGGATCATCATCATCATCATCCTCACCATCCTCATCATCATCATCATCATCATCTTCATCATATATAATCATCATCATCATCATCATAATCATCATCATCATCATAATCATCATCATCATAATCACCCTCATCATCATCTTCATCATCATCGTCGTCATCATCGTCATCTTCATCATCATGACCATCATCATCATCGTCATCCTCATCAACATAATCATCACCAACATCGTCATCTTCATCATAATCGATGAATATGACATCGTTGTCCTCATGATCATTGTCATCATCATCATCATTTTCATCGTCGTCATCAAAATCATAATTATCATCGTCGTCGTCATCATCATCTTCATCATCGTCGTCATCATCATCATCATCATATTCATCGCCATCATCATCATCAACATCATCATCGTCGTCGTCATCTTCATCTTCATCGCCATCATCATCATCTTCATCAACATCATCATTAAAACTATTTTTAAAATTAAAAGTAAACCTAGATCAAATCAATTACTTCACATCATCATCATCACCGTCATCGTTGTCTGTATCATCGTTGTCTTTGTCATCATCATCAATACCATCATTGAAATTATTTTTAAAATTAACAGTAAACCTAGATCAAATTAATTACTTCATGTCATCTTCATCGTCGTCATCGCCATCATCATCAGCATCATCGTCATCGTCGTCATCATCATCAACATCATACGACTTTCTCATCATCATCATCTACATCAACATCATCATCATCATCAACATCATCATCATCCATCATCATCGTCATCGTCGTCATTGTCGTCATCGTCGTCGTCGTCATCGTCAGCAACATCATCATTGCCATCGACAGCATCATCAACGTCATCATCATCATCATCATCAACATCGTTAGCATTTTCATCATTTCATATGATATCAAGATGGTCATCACCATCATCATCATCGTCGTCGTCGTCAACATCATCATCTTCATCATCATCATTGTTGTCATCTTCATCATCATCATCTTCGTCTTCATCATCATCATCATCTTCATCCTCATCATCAACATCCTCATCTTCATCATCATCATCATAATGATCGGCATCATGGATAACATCATGATCATCATCGACATCATGATCAGCAGCGACATCCTCATCCTCATCATCATAGATTCACTGCACACATAAAGACTCACATAGATACACCCCCCTCTTTGTATATATAAAAAAATAAAACGTAGTAAAATGATAAATAAATAAAATAAAACATAGTATATATATACAAATAAATAAAATAAAGCATAAATAAATAATAAAACATAAAACAATATATATAAATAATTATAAAACAATTATTTTAAATACATATATATAAATAAATAAAACATAAAACATAAAACAATAAAAAAACTACCTGTCGCGCTATTTTCATTTCAGCTTCATGAGAAAGCTTCTTCTTCTGTGCATCTCGTCGAGTGCTTGTTGTTCAGTGATCAGTGATGCTTTGAGCAACTTGGCCGGAGAATAATATTCGATGGGAGCAACGATTTGGAAAGTGGGAGCAATGATTTGGACCCACGAAGACTAAGGAGAGTGGGTTGTGGTTTTGTAGCGGACAAGGAGGCCAATTGTCAGTCGAGATAATGCATCCCAAAATTGTGAGTATGATTCCCTAATTCATGTCTATTTTAAAAATTTTAAGATAGTTCTGCAAATCTCCAGGGTTTCCTAGCCAATAGAGGAAAGGTAGAGGCTATTAGAGCAGGTTACCCTCATTGATTAGCACCCAAGAAAATAGAGTTAATAGGGGTAAAAATAGAGTTGCATTTGATAGTTTCATTTAACCCACATTTGACCCATATTGGTTGATATGGATTCTAAAGTCTGGCCAATCTGAGCATTACAATTAGTGGGCGAACCCACCACATTTTGGTTCGTATTCAAACTAGTTTGGTTTTTTTTATTTGATTTATCTCAGCAACCAGTTCCCAAATAAGCTATTAAGCCGACCCCACCGAAATGAGATGCTTAAGGGAAGTTTAGAGAAGGGTTTGAGTTCCCCCATAGCCACGATAGATAGATTTTTTCTTCTCCCATGTATGCTAGGCCTAGTGGAGAAGGATGAAAATCGATCACTGCCCAAAGCGGGATTTCCAAGCCCTATTTTGTTATAAGCAAGAAACTTCAACCTAACCCCTAGATCATTCAAGATCATTATAAAATCCCTAGGTTAGAAAGAAACTCGAACCTAACCCAATATTTTCCAAATTGCAGCGACAACAGGGGTTTGCCAAAATTCTACCAAATGTTATGGATTTCTTCTTTAAGGTGTTTTATTATAGAAACCTTATATTAGAAAGCAACTCGAACCTAACCCAGTAATTCCCAAATTGTAGTGACAACATATGTTGAATCAATTCCCTAGTGTCTTTCATCTTATCATGTTTAATAAACCCTTAGAATATGAAGTGTTTAATTTGAACCATTGGGTGAATATTGCCAACAAATTCTACTTTAGGGACCAGGACTATTGGTTTTAGATCAAGGGCATTTCCCACGCAATAAGGACACCAACATACTCCATGTTCTTTCCAAAATACATAGGATGAGACGGGTGTTATTGTCATGCACCCTTTTTCAGAACAATTTTAAGGAGCTCTTCAATATTTTGAGGTTGGTAAGGCCTAATATTTTAGATTTGAACTCTTTTCAAGCCTTCTTCAGCCAGTTTATCAGTAGAGTGGATGTTAGTTCTCAGAGATCATGTACAGTGGATGCTTGGCTTCTCTATAGGTTCCAATTATTTAGGTTCCTCATTAAATAATTACTTGATATGTTGGCTTCTTGGAGTCATGTGTTATTTTTGGGTAGTTCCTTCCAGTCTTCAATTTGTTCCTTCCTTTCCTCTAATTTATGTCATATTGTATGCTTGATAATTGATATACTTACACATGTGTTGGACTAGTGTCAACATGCCATGGTAGGGGTTTTTTTTGGGGGTATCCTTCCCCTTTCGCTTGTATCTATCATTTATGCAGATGTGTTAATTCTTCTAGCATAGGGAATTATTCCTATACATTCAAGATCCATTGAGCAATTTTCATATAATTGCATCAATTGATAGGGTCTAAGCCACATGTAATTGAGTTTCTCCACCTTATCCTTTTTTGTTGTTGTATAGAAAGACTAGTTTTATTTCTTGAAACTCCTGTTTCTTTAATGTTCTCACATTATCTCTTCATTCTTACCTTTGCCATGATTTGGTGGATCATTTACCATAGCCTATATTCATCTAGTTTTTCTAGTTCCTCTAACCTATACTTAATGTATTTATGTTGTTATCATTGTTCCTTTACTACAATACATAGTGACAACTTACCAGATAGTATTGTTTTCTTCCCATGACTCTAGTCAAGGACTTGAGACCCATCCCACTGTGCAAAAAATATTTAATTTCTACATATCCAACTTGTATGTGAAAGATCCACTTCAACAAATATTTGTTATGGTTGATGGAATTAATCATGACATATTAACTCAATAATATTATGTTAGGGCCTAATTCCCTCAATTTACTCCCCAACCATGATCCAAGACCCATCCCTAGTGTACTAAACCACAAATTGGCACCCATATCCCATTCAGAGAATAATGTCCCCCTATACAATACATGTTTGTGATTTGATGGCTTGTTCTTGGTTCTTGGTGCCTAAATCTTTCATGTAAATCCTAAGCGCCTTATTATCCACCCATCCCCATTATTAAGGCCTTAAGACCCATCCCTACTATCCAATGAATTATAGGAGAAACCACACACCATTGGAAATCAAATATCCCCTTCAAAGGGCCTGAGTGATGGTTTACATCTGTGGTCACTATAAAATTCATTAGGATACCCCAAGATGTCCAAGAAAACCATTAGAATCATCTCTGAAGTGTTGGGTTATGCACTACAGAGTAGCACTAAAGAGGTTAAAGCATACACTCTATAGGATCTCCAAGAACTGACATCATTATTTGTCCATTACTGTAAAGGCGATGTACTAGAATATTTGCCTGGACTTGTTTATTTCACCGTGAAGTTGAACGTAAATGATAAACAGAGAGGAGCACTAAGCAAGCCACAACACTTTGTAGGAAATCAAATGAGTAGAGATATAATGTCTATAGCAGTCTGCATACATCCTCACTTGAATGATGTTAGTTCTTGGAGATCCTATAGAGTGGTTGCTTGGTTGCTCTATTGGGTCTTTGGGTCTTATGGTTTATGCTTTGGGTCTTCAAGCAAGTACTAGGTATTTTGATGTCCTCCATTTTTTATTTGAACATTTTATGTCAATTTTCACCGTGTCTGATTTTTTTTGCCCCTCTTACATTTAATATGCCCAAAATGCTTTTTTAGGTCTGAATTTGACCCAGGATTACCCAGAATTGAGGATTTAGGGATACTTATTGTTAACTTATGGTTAAGGTTTCCTTATAATGGTTTCTCACTGCTCTATGAAGGTCAAATAAGGAAAAGAATTAGATTAACTAAACATAAAAATATTTAACCATGCCCAAATGTGCTTGGAAATAGCCTCGATTTGCTTCTTACACCAATTAGGATGCCCATTGTTGTTGTTCTCATTGACAAAAATTCTCAAAATTTGGGTTATACCATTGATTGAAACTTAGAATAGTCCCAAACTATGCACATGTCACCTAGATTTTAAAAAAATGTTGCCTCATGCTTTGTATGGAGGTGAAAAATCCACCAAGATGCTTCAACATGTATGAATATCTCTTCATTTATCAGCTCCAACCCCGGGAAAAAATTATGTGATATGTGTAACATAGGCCTTTTTCTTCACGAATATCCAATGTTCCAATTCCTTATCAAGTTATCCCTTCTAATCATTTGGTGCCAATAACATGAATCAAGGACTAATTGTGGTTTATTATTGGACTGCCAACTACAAATGATGGTATGAACTGAAAGAGTGCCTTCAGCCTTAAGCCAATGATTTCATAAAAACCCTTATCAAATTAACAAAAAACGTGTATCATTGCAGTAGCAGGTAACAATTCAACACCAAGAAAGGGAGCATGCCATTTTTGTTTATGTTCTTGATTCTCATGCATTTCCTGCCTAGATCAACAATGAGAGTGTCCCTATTTGATTAGGATTAAGCTGAGCAGGTGGGGAAGTTAGTTGCAGGAGTATTCATATTCAGAGTGCACAGTGGATGACCGGCAATAGTGTATAAGCTGCATCATATGGCTCATTTCCATCTCCACCTTTTGGGCTTGAACCTGAATTTATAAGTGGAGATTAAGAAGTCATGTTTTTTTTATTTCCTATTTTTATTTCTTTATTCTATTTTAATAAATGCATCTTATATAATCTTAGTGTTCAAAAAAGACAACTTCAATCTAGACAAATGAATGGGATAGGTTGCAATTATGGGTTCAAGACCTTTTTCATCTTCACAACAGAGGGACTGTTCCAAAAATTTTCCTCTCATTCTTGTCATTAGTGACCAATAAGAAGAGAAGAAAACTTGACATAAGGCAGGCATGTCTTAACTCCCATTATAAGGAGGATGACCCAATTATAAGGAGTGCAAAAAAAATGAAAACAAACATCCCGTTATCCAATATACTAACTCCAGATTCATCCCAATCAGATTAGCATTAAACTCATATATTGCCAACTTACCTTACCATATCCTTTAGACAAATATAGATTTAGAACCATAGTTGATATTTTGTTTCATTTTATTGAGTGTGAACCCTCATGAACCACCCTAATCGCATCATGGATATGCATAACTAGAAATTCTACAATTCTTTCCTCACTCTCAACTTGTATTCCTTCATTAAATCATATAAAAAGTTAAAACCCAAATAGTTTTTACCGTGCAACCATTAGGAAATGGATTTTTTGAGTTCTGAAAGGACTTTATCACTGCTTTGATCTCTTCTTTTGATATGTGTTATCCCCCTATTTTCATCAGATGTTTAGTTGAAAATTATGAGTAAGCCTGGGTAGAATAGAGACATTCTAGGCAATATTTGTTGGTGAAAAGGGATGTAAATGTCCCCTTCTCCTAAATATAGGCCCTATAAGTCTTCATTTTCAGTTTTGGGCACAATTAAGGACTGTCCATGTCCTCTTGCAACATAGAGCATGCCTTTAAGCAGTTATGGGTGTGAATCTAGACAAGAGTAGCAATATGAAGTTTTGGGCTCTTTTCCTCAGAATATAAGGTGTAACAAAATCTAAAGGGAAAATATGGGTTATATTGGAGGATATATTTATGCATAAAAAGTATTTCTTGGTTTATTTGGGCATGCCATTGGTAAAACAATATTGAAACAACCATTTCATGGGTAAAGGAAACTGTAAGAGACCTAATTAGTCATGTTGGTATGGACATGTTGGTAAACCATTCACAGATAAGATACACTATATCAATCAAACAATAATGCACAAACTGATATAATATTTACTCTATGTTTCATTCAAAATCTAACATTACATTTAAACAATTAAACCCATTCTCTCATTGTTCAAGTTAGTCTTAAAAGAAGCTACTCCGTGGACCTTGTTACAAGGGTAAGGAGACGGGACAAAGAAATCATCCCAAATACACGATAAGATGACCTTTGTGGTTTAGACAGTTGGTTAGCTTTAGAATTATTCCCTAGTGTGAGTGATCTTTGATGTTTCCTTTCCCTTTTTCCATCCCCTTGGTTTCATCAAATCATTGAGGAAGGCATGATATAGTTAATTTAAGAGCCTTTGGATTTGTGCGGAATAGTCTTTTTTGGTTCTTTCTACTATGGGATTGCCTTAGGGTTGAAAATTAGTATGGGAAAACAAGTTAGCGTTGCCTTAGGATTGAAAATTAATATGGGAAAACAAGCATCATCATGACAAGATAAAAGGAATAAATGAGCAAATATTACAAACTGATATAAATGTATTTAAAACATTCTTTTCATTCCTCAATGTGCCAAGTAGTAGATCTGGAAATGTTCTCTCTTCACCACCATGAATTAGATATATATATATATATATGATTGTTGTAGGTTACCACTGGGAAATATGCCTCTGAAGTGTTGGGTTATGCACTACAAAGTAGCACTGAAGAGGTTAAAACATCCACTCTACAGGATCTCCAAGAACTCAACATCATTATTTGTCCATTACTGTAAAGGCGATGTACTAGAATATTTTCCTGGACTTGTTGATTTCACCATGAAGTTGAACGTAAATCATAAACAGAGAGGAGCACTAAGAAATCTACAACACTTTGTAGTAAATCGAATGAGTAGAGATATAATTTCTGTAACAGTCTGCATACATCCTTCACTTGAATGATGTTAGTTCTTGGCGATCCTGTAGAGTGGATGTTTGGTTGCTCTATCGGTTGCTTCTTGGAATTTATAATAAACTTGGCCCAATATCATGATTCGACAGTGAGGTGCTTAGTTCACTGGAAATTGCGTTAGGTAATACTTTGCCATTAATGGAAAATCATGAATCTTATGGTTTATGCTTTGGGTCTTGAAGCAAGTACTAGGTATTTTTATGTCCTCTATTTTTTATTTGAACATTTTATGTCAATTTTCACCGTGTCTGATTTTTTTTTGCCCCTATTACAATTAACATGATAAGATGACCTTTGTGGTTTAGACAGTTGGTTAGCTTTAGAATTCTTCACTGGTGTGAGTGACATTTGATGTTTCCTCTCCCTTTTTCCATCCCCTTGGTTTCATCAAATCATTGAGGAAGGCATGATATAGTTAATTTAAGAGCCTTTTGATTTGTGCGGAATAGTCTTTTTTGGTTCTTTCTACTATGGGATTGCCTTAGGGTTGAAAATTAGTATGGGAAAGCAAGTTAGCATTGCCTTAGGGTTGAAAATTAATATGGGAAAACAAGCATCATCATGACAAGCTAAAAGGAATAAATCAGCAAATATTACAGACTGATATAAATGTATTTAAAACATTCTTTTCATTCTTGAATGTGCCAAGTAGCAGATATGGAAATTTCCTCTCTTCACCACCATGGATTAGATATATATGTGTGTGTGTGTGTGTGATTTCTGTAGGTTACCACTGGGAAATATGCCTCCAAGAATGAATGTAGCAGCTGGTCTGATTTCTTCCATTATTGTGCTGGTACCTATTTGAAATCTCCCAACTCTGTTCAAGTTAGCATAAAACTCTGTTCAAGTTGAAATCTCCCAACTCTGTTATTGTGGTGGTACCTATCTATGACATGAAGATACATACTAGATTGGCATAAAACTGTGTTTCTTACAGCAATATGGGTGAAAAATAGAAGACTACAAATCAATGATAGGTTAGGGATAATCTTCATTATAAAAGGACCTTTGGGTAGGCAGAACAGGGCATCAATTCATCCTCCATTGGAGTCCTTCAACCATTCATCTCGCTCCCCTTCGTTCGTAGGTCTCAAAATATTTACTTTGGGAACAAAGTACTTATACATTTTGATCAAAGCCATTAGCTGTGCAAGATGTTGAAAGTAAGGATATTGTTTCATGTTTCACTTTTGTTGTCAAAAGGAATACTGAAAAGTTAGGAAGTACCAAAGCTAGTCATTATGTGCACATGGACTTAATGTAGGGAGAGAAGTCATGTCTACTTTTTTGTTCTTGAATGGGAGCAATGATGAAACCACAATAGTGGTTTATAGATGGCAATCATGTAATGGAAATCACAAGGCAACTGTCAAACATTGGGAAGAATTATTGCACTTACAGGGAAACTATATACAGAGATGACATGCTGGATGATTGAAAGAGCTACCTAAACCAAAAAATGCCAACTCGGAACAGGTCAAACCTGCCACAAAATCTCCCTAAACATTTCCATGTACCCACCTCCATACCTATACATTTAGGAACGTTTCATACCCACTCCAAAGCCCCCAAGAGCAAGGAAGCACCAGGTATGAGCTGGCTAAACCCAGCATTATTAAGAGATATATCTTTGGTGGGGAATCAAATGTCACTTTCAGAAATGAACTTGTTTTGAATAATTAAAATCCTTAATCAACCAAAATATTCATGCCTTGACCACAATGAATAAAATACCTACCACAAACTCCTATTGCAAACTACAAAATACAAGGTTTAAGATATTTCAAAACATACCAGTAGGTACAAAACATTGGCATTCAAATAAAAAAAATTGTGTACAGTTACAAATTTGCAAACATGTAAAAACACATTAAAACCAGCACAAAATCAGAAAAGGTCCTTAGTGTTACCCTCCATTTTGTATGGGTGTCCACTGGTGATTCTAATCACACTCTCCAAGGGTGAAGTTGTCATGATTGTAATCTTGAAATCAAATCTAGGCAGTTCTGAGTTGGTTTTGAAATTTGGACAGTTTATGGAGTGTAACAGCAGGGAGCCCTTTCATTTTCAATTATGAGCACACTAGGAGCAATGTTGGGCAGTCCTATGGGCATAAACAGCTCTAGAACCAAGTATGAGCATCAAAGGGACAAATCTAAGCACTTTGGGAGCATTCTGAAGGTCACAATAAATAGTAAAGCATCTCAAATCAGCTATAATTAGGCCAACTTTCAGATCTTGGCACATTGCAGCCCTAAAAGATGATGATCAATGGAAATAGGAGGCAGTCTTTTCAATTCTGGTTGTGAAAATTAGAAATATGTGGGTGAAAGCAACCCTAAAATCTCATTCATATGCCTTATAGCAGCATCCGCATGAATTTTGGGCACAAACAAACCTGTTTGACAGTAAAAAAGGGTATGAAGCAACCCTATTTCAGCATCCTGGGCACCCTTGTGCACTTATCCATCACCAAACAGGCCTACCTCGAAATCTGGGCCAAATTGGAGGGTTAAAAGGCAATTCTGGGCATGAATATCCCTATGAAAAGTGATGAACAATGGAAAAAACAGGCTTTGAGAAATATTGGGTTGAATTTGAGGGTTAAAATGACATTAACAAATAATTCTGGGCACAGATATGGACATAAAGAGTAGGCCTAGGCACTCCAACAGCCTCAAACCTTCATTCTGGGCATAAATCAGGATTGTTCCAACCTCCTAATCAACAATTTATAGCGATATCATGAATTCTGGGTGCTTTTTCTCCACAAAAGGGGGGTAAACAAACCTAAATAAAACAAATATCATTTAATTTCAGACCCTATAAACCAAGTTGGATTGTGCTTTAGGTGACTCTCGGCAGTCTCTTGAAGGAGATCAGTAGCAAATAACAGTCTTTGGTGGCTTTCCTTGCAACCGTAGGTCACAAAACAACCCTAAAAATATCCGGACCTATTCACAAGAGAAGTAACAACCCCAGTTAACCCTAAAATACCAAGTTTGTTCTGCATTAAGGGCCCATGTGCATAAAATCGAAGCCCTAAAGAGGGCCAATTCACCTTGGTGTACTGGTTTATTGTTAGAGGAAGGCCTTCTCTCATTATTTGAGGAATATTCACCCTTGGAGACACATACATAAGGGTAGTGTTCAGCCCTACCAAAGGAGAAATTCATCATTTGAAGCATGCTTACACTCTTTTATACACCATTTCATGAGAGATATTACATGCTTGGAGGTTACTCATTGAGCTGGTCCACTTGGAAGGTTTTTCACATGGTTCCTGCCCTATTTTGTGAAGAACGTTTTTGTATTTGGAGGTTGCTTTATAGATTGACGATTTCGCACTTGGGTGGCATCTAGGGCCTACAAAGCAAGGTGTGTTTTACTCCAAATAGTGTTATGATGTATAGCAATCCTACAAAGCTAATTGACTCGACAATGAAGTAGGTTTCGAAACTCGATGTTTATATTTCTAGGTTAATTTTTTTTTTTGAATTTAAGTGTCATGTGTGTGACCTGTGCAGTCCCACATTCACTTGGTCGAGTTAGTACAGATTGGGACGAATTGACCATTTTGTTACCGATCCAGTCAAGTCATAGCCTAACTTGCTTGGTTCGGTACCAAACTTGTCACTCAAAATCGTTTCAAAGGTCGAGTCAGCTCGGTTGGGGGTCAACTCGGTTGACTCAGCCGAGTTTGAGTCTAAGTCACGAGTCTCATTGTAATTTTTTTATCGATCAAGGATTATTCTATATATTTTATATATGTTTCTATATTTTATATAGAAACACACTTGATTAAATCTGCAAATATTATTGTTGAAAAGGGGTTAGTCCAGTAATAAGAACACCTGCATATCCAAATACACAACCACCATAATCGCTCCAACATTCTACATGTCATCATACTTGCTATATGTGATGTATGTTTCAAACATATTTCCAGAGACGTGAGAGCATTGGTGACCAAGCATAGTGCCCATCCATGTATATTTCCAAATCCTTTAGGAACACACATTTATAATACATTATATAAATATTTGTGAGCATATCATAGTGCCAATGTATAACATGATATTTTGTGAGCCTATGCAATACATGTTAGTAAAAGGCAATGCAAGCAATAAGTGAGAATGGAGAGTTGTATGTAACTAAAAGAGGGGAATACATAAGAATTTTTAGGGCATACATTAGAATTTTTTAGAATTTCCATTGTACTGTTGTAGGATTGCCACTATGCAAATAAGGCATTGACTTGATAGTCACAATCCCATTAGTGTGATAAAATATGGGAGAGATCAGAAAAACATCCCTAAACAAATATTAACCAATAAGTATGGTTTTGGTGTATCATTTGGAGAATAACATCCTATAATAATAGTTGTTATTATGACTCTTAAAGGGTCCTAGATGAGATTTGGGCACTTTTAGGCCCTTGAGCTTTCAAGCTTAAGAAGCCATAAACAACAGGTATGTGCACCCTAGCAACGATGGAAAAGATCATAAAACATATTAGGTAAAATGGATAATCATCTACAACATCACAACATCATTCATGGGAAAACTAAAGACCACTTACAACCATCAAAAGTAAGGGTTACAACAACAACAAGTGTAGAGTAAGGAGAGAGGAGTGGCCAGGAAAATGAATAATCGGGCCAATGTAGAGTGGAAAAGTGACCTAGAAGTTTGGAAGAGGAGATTAACCAATATTCCTTGAAAAAGGAACTCATGTCAAAGATGATTTTTAATGGAAGTGACCAACATACCAACTCCGTATCACTTCTATCCGAAGTAAATGTAGATGAATGTGAAGATATGTTCTTTCAAGGAGATAGTCTATTAAAGGAGAATCTCCAGGCCCTGTACAGACATATATTGGCATAAATTGCAGTGTTATAGTTGTTGCATATGCATAAGAGATCGTCTCAAGCTTTTCAACGTTGAAAGGCCAAAGTCCAATGGGCACAAGCATACATATGAAGCTTATGAAGCCTACCCAATTCATGTTAGGAAAAGGAAATGCAAGTAATAAGTGAGAATGGAGACTTGTATGTAACTAAAAGAGGGGCATACATTAGAATTTTTAGGGCTACAAAATTCCCACACCTATTAACCAAACTCATTCTTGACAAGCTTTTTCTTTAAGTTTTTTGCTTATAAGTCTTTCCAAGTTTTTTTGCTGGTATTTTGCTATGCTTATGCCAAAAAAAATTTCGACCATGGTGCAGGTAGAACCAAATAGGTATTTGTCAGACCTGTCTTCCTCTAGTGAAGGGAGTTTGGGAAGGATAGAGGAAAGTGAGACATCTAGTAGGTCTACAAGGGCTATATCAACTAGATGTCAGAAGATCAGAAGAAAATTCAACAAACGCATAAATTTTTTTCTCAAAGGAAGGGGGTCATGTTCCTATGATGATGAGACAGTGGGAGACATCGACGTGCCCTTAAGGTACCAACACCTAGTGAAACAATGGGTACCTAGGAATATTCCTCAAGTAAACACTGATTTTTGTGTGACTGAGAGGATATATAGAATTGCACTGTCGTCATTGCATGGATTGGGGTTGTTTTGCATCAATGGCATAAAGGTTAGATACAGTAGATGTACAGAATTAATGGAGTATGTTGGACCCTATTACAACTACATTGATTGGATGCGCCTGGTCCAATATACACGAAGTATGCGTAGATATGGTTTGTCAGCAAATTGTATACAACTGAAAAACAAAGCTGAAAATAAAGGAGCAACGTTGTACATGGACGGAAGGCCAAAAACAACTAGTAATATTGCAGGGTTTATAAACAGTACACAACTGGGGTCTACACTAAAGCAACCCAACTGCATATTCAAGTCACGTGAAGGAAACCGTGTCTTTGTATGTGCAATTAAATCAATAACTGTTGGCGAAGAAATTCTTATTAATTACAATTTGAATCGTGTAGATACAAACACGGTTAGTATGGTTGTGGTACAACAAACAATTTAACCAACCTTTTATTAATTATTTTAACATATATAGGATTTTTCGTTAGCATATAATTGTAATTTTCTACTTTTCATGTTTCCTTAGGTAACTTTTAGTATGTTCTTGATGAAGGGTTCTCTCAGGGGCACCTCCATTTCTGTAGATGTTTGTCGACCTAAGTCAACGCAGCAGGTATACATCGATATTGCCAATGTAATAAATTTAGGATGGACATACATATATGTTGTTATGTATTTTGATTAGTATATTAGGTTCGTTTATATAATCTTATCTATTTTTCATGCAGAGTGTTGATCAGGGAAGCCAACTAGATATTGATCAGCCGACTACAACATCGGGGCAACAGCCAAACATGAGTGTAATTCTCCATTTCAAATACTTTAAAATCGTAAACATGTATATCATGACGCATAATGTTTATTTTTTTATGTATTCTTTCATTTTTATGTTTGCGTTCATGATGGTAATGTTGTCTACCATTTTTGCAGATTGACAAGGGAAAGTCCCCAGCTGTTGATCAGACAACTGGAGCCTCAAGGAAACCAGTAAACCTAAATATAATTCCACATTCTAAAAACTTCAAGAATGTACACATATAAAACATGTATAATAGTGTTTATTTTTGTTCTGTATTTGTTAGCTTTTACATATTGCGTTCATTGTGATAATGTTCTCTAATTTTTTTGTAGGTGGTTGATCGAGGTAAGTCCCCATTTATTGATCATACCACACCCTCGTCTAGGCGTCAAGTAATCCTAGATGTAATACTATGACTCTATCATGATAGACAATTTTTGATAATATAATTGTTTGCGCACACTATTGCTTCAAAGACTAAGCAACATTTTTTATATTTCAATTACAGACAGGGGATTCACTTTATGAAACAGCATCTCAAAAATATTTACAGAATGAGGTCTCCCAGTTAATGAGAGATAGTGAAATTAGAGCGTCTATAGACCCATTTAGGGTGCTACAAAATACCAGGGAAAAACAAAATGAGGAACTGATTCTTCTGACATTGGCAGTTCCGCAAACATAAGGGGTCGAAAAAAGGATTCAATTGTTGTTACAGCAACGTAAACAATTGGCTGTAAGTTCTCGAATAATAATATAAATTCATTTATAAAAACTTTATAATATTTGATTTGATATGCTATTGAACTTATAATGCAATGGTTTGAATTTACAGCGCACTATGGAGATTATCAGTGGTGGTCAAGGAAATGTTGCTCCCAGTGACCAAACCACTCCACATACACCACATACTGCTCCCATATTGTCCACTGAACAGTCGACAACACGCTCTGCGACACCCCCGAGGGTAGCAGAGGGTGCAGTCGATGTTTCCCCACCCACAACAGATGATGCAGAAGAAGGGGTGGATGCAGGGTTAGATAGAGATGTGGAAACATTTCCTAGATCTTCTTGTGTCACTAGCACTGGTTCAATAGTGTGTACTTTTTTGGTGAATGAAGAACTGGTTCCAATAAATATAGAGAGGATTCCAGGTCATTATAGATTGTTCAATTTACTTTTTATAATTTGTGTCTAATATACCAATAATATTTTTTTATGTTTACTAATGATGGCATTAATGTTTTGCAGGAAATGATATATTTTATAAACATATGAATGATTTGGCCTTGGATATCTTTGAGCCCACCATCTGCACAATGTGGAACAAGCAGCCAAAAGCTTTAAAGGATGATCTGACTAATCGCTTGGTTAGTTTGTTCGGAAAAGATATCTTCGATACATCGAAGGTCCTAAAAAAGGCTGGAAAACATCTGAATATTGTCCAAGACCAGTATAGGGTTCACCTAGAAAAGAACCCTAGGTATGAGCGCCCTCTAATGATTCCATCTATGGAGTGGAAATCCCTGGTGGAAGATGGAAAAGAGAAGGGCCTGAGAAAATCAGGAAAGATACCACCAAATGGAATAGGGAGGTATGCAATACATTCCAAAATGTAGTGGTAATCCTTATTATTACTAGTTTTTATATCAATTTTGGTACATCGACTAACGTATTTAAAAAATTAATTAGGCTTTTGGACACATCTAAGGCCGGCAAGGAAAGAATTGAAAAAATTGGCCAACACAAGCTTGGGCTTGGTGGTTACTCCAACTTGGCAGCCCGTTATGTAAGTATCGCAAAACCCAAATCCGCATCCAAATATCATACAGATTATTATTTTTGTTTTGTTATGGCAAAAAATGTAAAATTAATTACATCATGCAAATATGAAGGCCGACCAGTTCAAAGAATTTCCCAGTGCGGATTACATGAAGCTTGGCTTCGAACAGGGATTTGACGTCATTGTTGAACACCGGAGAAGCTTGTCTGGGAATAATGCACGATCTTCTGCTGATCCATCTGGTGCCCATGTATGTAAAAACTGTATAGTTTAATGATAATTTATTAATGCTCATGCAATTTATTCCTTATAAATAAATTAACATAAATTATTTATTCCTTTTTGTGCAGGAAAGTAATGATCCCGTTCATGTCGAGGATGTACATGACCAACCAAACGAAGATCGTGCTTCTCATCTTGGTAATGAATTTAGTAATGTGCTACTGTTTTTTATAGACCATTGCAGATGATGAACATTAATTCTAATTCTACACAATTCAACTGCAGAGCATGTAGATACAGATAACACGGAACAGGTTGGGCCTGTACAAGATAATGTTGAACATGTTGATGTGCCCAAGGCAGGTAAAAACACACATTCGTAATTTTTTCTTAATGAATTACTCGTATTTATCAAAATATAAATATATTAATGAAATATTTTGACATTATTGTATAAATTCATCGCCCCTCGCCTGAAGTTCAACCTTGCGAGCAGACTAGTAGGGATACCGATGATCAGATTTTGGAAGATGTGACTCTAACTAAATATTTAAAGAGAAGAAAAGTAAAAAGGAAGTGACTAAACAAATTTTGAGTAATTCTTATTTATTAAAAAAAAAACATTTCATGTTTTTTTCCTCTGTTTCATGAATGAATGTTTGAATGAATGCTTTAATGAATGGTTTACTGATTTTTTGTTTCTGCCATTGACTAAATGAATGGTTTAATGAATGGTTTTTTCAGCTGTTGAATGATTAAATGGTTTAATGAATGATTTAATGAAAGCATCTTTCAACTATTGAGTGAAATAATTTGCAGTAGATGCAATGTTATTTGCATTGTAGATGCATTATTATTTGGATTGTGAAATAGTGAAATAAATTGTTATTAGCAAGTAGATGCATTGGGTTTGGGGAGTTGAGAGTGATGTGAGGGGGGGGAAGGGCCATAAGAGCTTCCACCTTCATGTGGTTGGTCCTTTTTAGTAGAGAATATTAAATTATTCTCGAAACAGAGAGGAGCTCAATGAATGGTAAGGAAGAATACATTAAAAAACATATATTTCTATAATTTTAGTGTATAATTTTCACTAATGCTATTTGAATCCTCCATTGGAACTTGTTACAGATAGCGTTGAGAAACATTTCCATAGTTAAGAGGCAAGAAATGGAATTTTGATTAGATCGATAGCCTTATATACATAGTATTTGTGGTTATCCATGTTTTATCAGGTGATCTATTCTTAACAATTAATTTACTTGAATAGTTGAATAGTATTGTAATTTACATTGTAATGAATTGTATTTATTTAGATTGGTTTTGTTATTTTCATAAACAAACATAAATTTATTTGATGGGTCCTAACATTAAACTATTGCAACAGGACAAAATATGAAGTATGTTGAATGATGTTTTGAAAGGTAAAGCATAAGAAGACAATGTGAAGATCCACAAATCAAGGTATAATTATGTTTTCTTTTGTTTGATTGAGCTATGTATTGGGTATTTATGCATGTGCACACACATACATTTAGTTGATGATGATGATTACCATACATTGAGGCGAACTTTGGTCTATCAGATCTAAACAATTACCTTAAATAGTTTGATTTATCATGATAATTGGCCCCTTGGTAATACTTTACCAATTCCATATAGCTAGGACAACAAAATTAAACATAGGCATTTGAGTTTGATGGGAATATGAAAGGTCAAAATACATAAAAAGATAGATAGACTTGTGAGGAAAATGGATCTGGAGCGTTGTTTCCCTATTATTCTGCATGAGTATATTGTTATCTGCCCAAGTTTATCTTTCTCCGGTAGTTTTGTAATTTGTTTCTTAATCTCATATCTTGTTCAACTCTCATGTTTGATTGTGCAGTGGAAAACCTACGTTTATATTTGTGCTTATCCCTGTAGGTTGTGAGTTGGGCAGTGTACACATGGGTATTTTCAGTTTCCATTGTAACTTTCCCCCCTAACATCATTGTGCACTTTATTACTCATAATTGCTAATTTGTTATAAAGTCTTCTTTGTGTAAATATTTTATTAGGCATTTATATCTTTCTTTATTGCTTCCAATTTATCACCGAGTTTAAAGTGGTCACTTAGAGCAAACATCTCAACTCTGGGATACAAAAGAAGAATAACTGCATTGATAATTATGGTAACAAAGTATTGAGATATGCTTGAAAAAATAAATATCTATTTGATACTTTATTTCTGGAAGGCATTGTTTGAATGCGTAAGTTATAAAAACTGTTTATTTTTATTGTTTTCAGACAATCTTCCAGAGTTATCCATGACCTGAAAAAGAGTATCGGTCATTCTCACTTATTTACAATGATAGATCACTAGATTTGGTATGACATCTTTTCGCTAAAGGCAACAGTTTCACATTTGTTGGAAACAGTTTTGAGGTTCTTTCCCAAGGAAAAAATGTTTTTATTGAAGAAATCCCATTTGCATCCATGACTTTTGGTGGTGTTGATCCTAATCACTTCAAGGGTAAACATCAATATGTTCCTATTACTCGAAAGGGTTACTGGAGGGTATGTAATAGAATCATGTTAGTTTTCCAGGTTTAAGATTGACTATATTTAAGGATAAACACATGCATACCATGTTCTTTGTATGATTCATAGTTACTAGTAGGTATGTCATGGGATTAATATACTCTAATAAATCGATTTGCTATTTCCTTTAGTCTCCCAAAACATGGGAGACTTCCTCATTTATGATCAATCAACAGGTCAGCATACAGTCCATCTTATTCAATTGGGCACATGATTTCTTCTCAAGGAATCTTATGAAAATATTGATGGCATTTTATGAACATTTAGTTGCAGGTTTCTGTGCTAGAGGTTGTGTTTCTATTCCATTTTCTGGAACTTCTTTGCTAGTTGGTCCATCAGTAAAGCTTGCATACCTTTGATCTTTTGGAAATTTCTTGTATAAGTTAGTGGCGTTTTCTAGGTCCGTGCACGATAAAAGAATATAAACCACAGGGGTGTGGCACGTTTGATGCTTGTATGCTCAAGCAATCAACGAATGTTCAATAATGCTCATTTGATAAATTGATATGCTATCTTTGTAGTATGAAAGATATATAGTTGGACCCTCATGAAACAACATGAAATTCCCTCAATAATGATCGAAAGGTATCACACACAACACAAATCTCTTAGTATTTTTGTTTTGATCAACCATATCTTGATCACCTCGACATATTGGGGATAATATATTCATGAATTTTACCATTTATATTGTGTCTATCAGTGTAATTAATTCTTTAGATTATCATGATGTTGGGGCCACTTCCTAGCAATCATTATTTCAAAACCAATAAGTAAAACCTATACTTCCGATATAGATCTCCCATATGTCGTATACAATAACATGAATAGGTGTTTTTGCATAAGTTTGGTTCATTATATTTGTGTGATAAAATTTTGATGGGTATCTCCATATATTATCATGATTCATGTGGATGTCTTCATATTTTAAGGGACCTGCCTTTTAGGAATTTATTTCCTCACAAAATATTTGGTCTTACTCAGTGGAAATTAAATTCAATCCTTCTTTCTTAGAGAAAATGAATTTATCATTTTTGTCTTTTTAATGCTTGCTACAATTGTGTTGTTATTCATAGTATCAAAAAACTTGTATTTCTACACTAGAGGAATATCCTATTGAAACATTGAAAGGTGATTCAAATATCCTATTGAAACATTGAAAAGTGATTTACATCAATTTGTTCGTGTGAAAATATTTGTTTCAAATGTACAAAAGAGGATCATTGTACTATTGCAATGTGTGATTTCCATGCATGATGCATATTTAAAATTATATGCATCTACCATTCTAGGTGAAACTTTTGATTTCCATGTACGTTCTTACAAAACAACCCTTCTAGCTTACCAAAAAACTCAGTAATATGCTATAGAATCCAACTAGATCATTTTGAGAGAAGTTTTTCTTCACAAAGAAAAGTATGCAGATATTTCCAATGACATAAACCAATGTAATCCCATGGAAATGGATATTGGAACATGGGAAAGCAATACTTGACAAGTTGTGTATGCCATTGAACTTGAAGGATAAATGGTGTAATATGAAGAAGAGTAATTACTGAAGCATGTACATACATGGATGAATTAATTATGTCTATCTTGTTCCCAATCTTCCTCTTTGGAGGAAAACTGCTTGGAATGTCATGTGTAATCTCAACATATCCTTCTAGCATTCTACTCAATTATACTAATAATTCCTTCTTAGTGTCACATGTTTCAACATTATTGGACTTTATGCCATCTAAGACTCTCATTTGCACCATTTCATAACACTCCTTGGTATCCTTTATTGCATTTATGAAGTTCTTTGTAAATAACAACACTTCTCTCTGTCCCTTATCTTTAATCGACAACTAAATTATTTTCTATCCTTTATAATGTCTTGAGTTCTTCTCAAGTGATTTATATCTCCATTGGGAATCCACAAACTACGTATATTTTACATTTTAGTCTTTCAGTTGACTTGGACTTGAGCATGCATTTTATTTATATGTTTGACATAATGATTCTATATCATCACTCATTTGGACATGTTGAGTGAAAATATATCATATCTAAAACACTTCTTAGATTATTTTGATGCATAAAATGCAATGATGAACATTTTGTTGACCTATTTATACAACTATTGTATACAGACTCTGTATGCATCAAAACTTGATATCACTGCTTCATCTTTTCTCTAACTAGACATTTCAAATGTTTTCCTAAACCTTTATGTACTATTTCAATTTGTCCATATATATGGGTGCGATATGTTGAACAACACTACACTGCTTCCTGAATGGAAATCTATCAAAAAAAAGATTGTTAATTCTACCACCAGGCGTCACTTTTCCGACGTCGTTCCGACGCTTTTGTTGAAGCTCCAACACCTTCAGCCGATGGTCAATCGATGTTTTCCCGTTGAATATTCGACGCCCTCCAAAAAACCACCGAAGGCTTTTCCATGCCTCCGACACTTTAGCCGATCGGAAGACTGACCCTTTAAGTGTCGGTAAGTGTCGGATATTCAACGGTTTTTGCAAGTTTTTAGTGACACTTTGAAACAGATAATTGTCAAATATGCGACACCATGGTTGCATCGAATCTTCGACCGGCATTGACAACATGTCGAATATCTGATGGTATTCCACCGACAACCAAAAAAAGTGCATGTGTCGAAGATGCGACAGGGAAGTGTCAAATTTCAGACATGCAAGGTGTTGGATTTTGGGCTCAATTTCTATTGTGTCAGAAATGTGGGTGGAGGTAGATTGCCTCAATGAGGTCAAAAATTTTATTCCAGTTTCATAACTGATTGGAAATTTGAAGTGGTTCAAAAGGACATATCTAGGGAGTTGAAATCACTAAAGAAGTGACGTGGTAGTTCAATGTACCACTTTGCAGTAGTTCCAGTGAGGGTCCTTCGGAATAACCTCAAACTGATGGAATCATCCATGAGGGAGTTCAAAGAACACCATATATGATAAGTCATCACGTGATTGTAGGGGTCCTCACAAGGTTTTCTATCAAACTTGGGAATATCAGATGGTAATTTGGCGGGTATAGGGGTATAGTACTAGGCATGTTGTATCAGATCATTTATCAACTGTGACAAATTCGGCAAATCTAAATTATCCAAGAATGGTAATTATTGATTGGGTTGGGTATATTGGTAGTAATTATGAGGAATTGGCACACTCGCAGGACCATGAGTAGGTCTATTATGGTTTATTGAACATGGATTTCAATTATTGAACTAGTGGAATTCTATGTAAATGTATGCCCATTGAATTTGATTGACCCCAAGGTGCATTAGATTCACTTGGATAAGGTAGTCCACTATAAAGGGGTGTGGTGGTAGGAATTGAAGAGGTGGGATAATAAGTCTACCCTCTAATAACTTGTGGGATCAAAAGTATAGTTTGATAGACTTCCCCACCACCAAATTGTGGAATTAAAGGGATAGGTTGATACACTTTCCCCCCACTAAATTGCGGACTACTAGTAGGGGCAGATGGTACCCAAGCTGGATAAATCATCTAATTAGGCACTTTTGCACTAGACAAGGGTTTTTCCCAAGTAAAAGGTAAAGCATACATAGAATATGTCATTGTGTTAGCAAATTGGGTGGGATTTGGTAAAACTAAAATATTGACAAGATCCCCCAAATAAATATGATCACTCACAACCTGAATAGAAGTAGGAAGGATTGGATGACTGAGTATGTAACTTGGTAACAATATATGCCAAAGTCTAGTAGTGGGAACTGTACATGTTTTCAATAGTTCCAGTAGTTAGGCAATAGATATACCCCCCAAATCTGAATTGGTTTCCATGTGTGATGTGACAATGGAAGGATCAACTATGGTAGAGAAAAAAAAGCAAGGTAGGAAGTTGAAATTGAATTTCCATGCCCAAAATTATTCTATAACATGTCTTAGGTTTATTACAATGAGTAAAAGCAGACTCTGTGTATCTAGTCAATGATAACTATACCAATGGGTGTAAGTAACCTTTGGTAAAAATATTGTGTGGAGTAGTGAGAATCCTTTGTCAAGAGTCTCAACCAACCCCTCAGGTTGATTCACTTTTGATGTTGATATAATTGTAACTTCAGAATGTATTCACTTGTATTTCTTATGTATTGTAACCCGATGTTTGTTTCGGGATGTACTTGAGTCATGTCATGCCTCTATGTTCCTATCGAGAAATTCTATAATGTAAACAAGTCATGTCAAGTCATTGTGGGTAACCCTCCTATTGATCAAGGGTTAAAGTCCCTGCAGTTCCAGGGCACTAGGGTTATTAGACTCACCTAGTGAAGTCATCCCTAATTGGGTTTAGTCAATTCGAGAATTAGTATAAATAGAGAGCTAGCCTTTCTATTTATCACACACTCACTTACACTCAGTTGTAGTGCATAGCTGAGGAAGAAGAAGACACCGGGGCAAGGAAGAAAGAGGTTACTGCTGTTGGGAGATCATCTTACTGTTTTGGGGTTTTATTTTTTGGTGTTGATTCTATCTCTAAGGAAGTTGTGGGGTTTTCTCCATTTATGGTTTCCCCGAGGAAAAACACTGTTTTCATTGTCTCTTGTGTTTTATTGTTGTGCTTGTTATTCTCTCAGTTAAAGATCCTAATATAATGCTAGATTAATGTTAAAAATCTAACATGGTATCAGAGCTAACCTGAGAAGAAGACACTGTGCAGCTGCGGGAACTAGGGCTTCCTACTTTGTGGATCTCTCTCCACAGATTTTCAGCAAAAGAAGGTTGGAATAACTCTCCTCCCTAGGGCGCATCTTTCTGTCGAAGCATAATCCAATTCAAAGGTTTTTCAGTTTTGGACCCAACGTTGCTGCCGAAAATTAGGGCTTTCCACAGAAGTGGAATTTTTCACTGAGCCCAGGCCTAGATTGATCTCCTCCTCAAAATCGAAGTTAGGGATCAAGATCAAAGAATTTGGTTGGACAGAACTCTGGAAAAGCAAAACCCTAATCTGCTCCTAAACCAGCACTGCAGAATTTTAGCTCCAAATACAGATACGACATCTTGACCTGGTAAGATCTAAATCTTTTGTATTTCCATTTGAGATTCTCAGTTAAGATGTCTCATCATACCAAGCTTTATGAAAAGCTTGAGGGAGCTAATAACTTCCGAGCCTGGAAGTATAGGATCTCCCTGGTCCTGGAAGAAAATGAGTTGGACTCCTATATCAGTGAGGAGGTTCCAGTTCCAGAGGGATATGAGGCTAAGGCCTTACACAAGAAGAAGATGGTTATGGCAAAGAGGATCATTGATGATTCAATCAAGGATCACCTCATACCACAGGTTTCCTCCCTAAAGACACCTAAAGCTATGTTTGATTCCCTAACAAAATTGTTTGAAGGGAAGAACATAAACTGGAAGATGACTCTGAGAAACCAACTGAAGAATGTAAAGATCCAGAATGCAGAGACCATCCATTCTTACTTTACAAGGGTCTCTCAGATCAAGGAACAGTTGGAAGCAGTAGATGAAGAAGTGGAAAATGCAGAC
>LPNX010748443.1:575155-640339 GCA_001517045.1 Pseudotsuga menziesii | reverse complement strand
CATGGGACTCCTTTATTCAAGGAATCTGTGCCAGAAAGAAGTTAGTCAAGTTCAGCAGACTATGGGAAGAATGCTCTCAAGAAGAAGCTCAGATAGCAACTCGAGAAGAGAATATGGGAAGTGAAGATCAAGCTCTCATAGTTCACTCCAAGAAAAGCAGAAGAAACTCTCATCATTCCAAAGGTAAGACCTTTCACCATAAAGATAACATTAGAAAGGACTTATCTAAATTAAGATGCTATACATGTGATGAAAGAGGACACTTTGCCAAAGACTGTCCTAGAAACAAGATTAACTCTCATAAGAAGAAGGGAAACAAGAGAAGATAGCATGGTCATGCTGCAGAGGATGATGAACCTTCCACAAAGAGAACCAGATATGAAAGTGAAGATTATTCTAGTGATGAAGAATATGTCTTGATTTTCGCTCTCACGGTAAACATTACTCATGGAAGCAATGATTGGCTTATAGACAGTGGGGCTTCCAAGCATATGACAGGATTCAAGGAATCCTTTGTAAAAATATCAGAACATGAATCACCTCACAAGGTGAAGCTTGAAGATGACTACCAGTATCCAATAAAAGGTAGTGGGGAATCCTCCTATAAGCTAGACTCCAGAAAGTTTATGACAATGAAGGAAGTATTGTTTGTACCAGGACTAAAGAAGAACCTCCTCTCCATATTTGCATTAGATGCAAAAGGAATGAGGGTTGCATTTATAGATGTTCAAGTCATCATGTGGCCAAAGGGAAAGACCATTGATGATGCAGTAGTGATTGGGGAATAAGAAGGAGGATTGTACAAATTGAAAGGCCATTCAGAACAAGCCTTGGTCCATGACACAGTAGATCCAAATGAAATTTGGCATAGAAGGCTTGCACATGTGCATTACAGAGCAGTACCACTTACAAGCAAAGCTGTTGAAGGTCTTCCAGAAATTCAAGCAAAACATGATGGGGTCTACAAAGGATGTGCAAAAGGGAAGAACACAATGAAGACATTTCCAAGTAGCGAGAGTAAAGAAAAAGGAATATTGAAAATCATCCACTCCGATGTATGTGGTCCAATGTCATCAAGTTCACTAAGTGGGTATGTATACTATGTTTATTTTATTGATGACTTTTCTAGGAATACATGGATTTACTTCATGAAGAACAAATATGAAGTATTCAACAAGTTCAAGGAATTCAAAGCCTTGATCGAGAACCACACTGAAAATAAGATCAATACTTTTCGATCAGATAATGGCAGAGAATTCACATCAAATGAATTCAAAGAGTTATGCAAAGACTCAAGGATTAAGAGGGAGTTGTCCACTCCATATAATCCATAACAGAATGGGATTGCAGAAAGGAAGAATAGAATGATCATGGAAGTTGCAAGAGAAATGCTTCATGATCAAGATCTTCCTATGCATCTATGGGTAAAAGCTGCTAAAATAGCGGTGTATGTACATAACCATACTCCACACAAAGTACTCGAGAACAAGACACCTGAAGAAGTCTTTTCCAGAAAGAAGCCAGAAGTCAGCCATCTCAGAATATTTGGTTGTCCTGTATACATACACATTCCGAAAGAAAAGAGGACGAAGTTAGATCCTTCAGGAAAGAAGGGTATATTTGTGGGATACTCTGAAAGCTCGAAGGCTTACAGAATATGCTTCCCATGGTTCAAGAAGATTGACATTAGCAGAGATGTGACATTTGACGAAGACACAGCTTACAACAAATCTAGAAAGAAACTTGTTGAAGTTCTTGAAGAGGCGGAAGCACCCAGAATTCATGACACAACCATGAATGAAGAAATTCAAGAAGAAGATAAAGAATTTGAAGAACCTCAAGAACCTATAGATCCACCTCAGGAGAATAATCCTCATAAGAGGAAACATGCTTGGGTATGAGAAGCTATCCAAGGTGCGGAAAGATATGGGGCTCTAGAAGAGAATCACAGAGAAAGAAAGAGGACCAGATCCTGCTCCAGATATGTAGCATTATTATGTGATTTCATCGATAAAAAACCTTCCAATTATGAATAAGCGGCAGAATGGAAATAATGGAAGGATGTTATGATCAAAGAGTATCAATCGATCATGAAAAATGATGTTTGGTATGTTGTCCCAAGACCAGAATGGAAGTCTGTTGTAACTTCCAAATGGATCTACAAGATCAAGCATGCTGCAAATGGTAGCATTGAAAAATATAAAGCAAGATTTGTTGCTCATGGTTTCTCCCAGAAAGAAGGAATAGATTATGAAGAAACTTTTGCACCTGTAGCTAGATACACTTCCATCAGATCGGGACTTGCTCTGGCTGCAGTGATGAAATCGAAGATATACCAAATGGATGTCAATACTACTTTCTTGAATGGTGTAGTGGAAGAGGAAGTATATGTGGAACAGCCACTCGGTTTTGATACACATGACAGGGAGTCTCATGTGTGTAGATTGAAGAAAGCCCTGTACAGTTTGAAATAGACACCCAGGACATGGTACTCCAGAATTGACAGCTTTCTATCCAATTTAGGCTTTACCAAGAGTAAAGCATATTCCAACCTTTACTACAAGGTTGAAGATGGAAATCCAGTGATGCTCCTACTATATGTAGATGATCTATTTGGATGGGTTGATTGCTGATACAAAGAGGAATCTTGTTGCCAAGTTCGAAATGAAGGACTTGCATATGATGCATTATTTTCTAGGCATGGAGGTGTGGCAGAATGTAGATGGAATTTCCCTAGGACAAGGGAAATATACATTAGATATCCTGAAGAGATTTGGGATAATGGACTGCAAGGCCATGACCACACCTATGGCATTGAACCTGGAGCTATTAACTGATGCTTCATAAGAAACGGTTGATGCTACGATGTATCGTCAGATGATTGGGTCCTTGATGTACCTGATGAACACGAGACCAGATATTTGCTTTGTTGTGAACACCTTGAGCCAGTTCTTGATAGATCCAAGACATGTTCACTTAATTGTTGCAAAGCATATTCTAAGGTACCTGAGGGGTATAGTTGATTATGGGCTCAAGTATAAGGCGAATCAGAATATTAACCTGGAGGGTTATGTTGATTCAGATTGGGAAGGCAGTGCCATCGATAGGAAGAGCACTTCAGGGTGTTGCTTCAGTATGGGATCAGGTGTGATCTCTTGGTTTAGCAGGAAGCAATTCTATGTGGCACTGAGTACAGCTGAAGCAGAGTATGTTGTGGCTTGTTCAGCTAGTTGTGAGGCAGTATGGTTGAGGAAGCTACTGTCTGATTTATTTGATCTCCAGTTAGATGCTACTTGTATATATTGCGACAACCAGAGTTGTGTGAAGTTGTCAGAGAACCCAATGTTCCATGACAAGTTAAAGCATACTGAGATCAAATATCACTATATCAGGGATATGGTGCAGAGGGGAGCAGTGAAGCTCCAGTATGTTGCGATGGAAGAACATATAGCTGATGTGTTGATGAAGCCATTAGCCAGAGTGAAGTTTGAATACTTCTGGGAGAAGCTTGGTGTTCTCTAGATCGAGGTTTCTTCCAAGGGGAAGTGATGAGTCTGTGAGCCATTCTGACATGGTGAGAGGATTGGTTCCTTCCATGGTCAGATGTAAGGGCTGAGCCATTATGTCATGGTGAGAGGATTGGTTCCTTCCATGGTCAGATGTAAGGGCTGAGCCATTATGTCATGGTGAGAGGATTGGTTCCTTCCATGTCAGATATGAGTGCTAAGCCATTATGATATGACTATAGGAATGGTTCCTACATGATCGGATATAAGGGCTATTATCATTCTTGGAATGGAGGTGCCTGGTCAGCTACCAGGAATACTTGGTCTAGGACTGAGGGCCAATCTGATATTACTGTGGGATGTGTTCCCACATGATTAGATATGAGTGCATGGCCATTCTGATGTGATTGAGGGATGTGTTCCCACTTGATCAGATATAAGGGCTGATGCCATTCTCTTAGAGAATGGAGGCACCTGGTCAGTTACCAGGAACCCTCAACCTAGGGTTGAGAGCCTTTCCAGCATGGTTGCAGGATGTGTTCCCGCATGGTTGGATCTAAGTGCAGAGCCCTTCCAGCATGGTTGCAGGATGTGTTCTTGCATGGTTGGATGTAAGTGCAGAGCCCTTCCAGCATGGTTGCAGGATGTATTCCCGGATGGTGAGATGTAAGTGCAGATCCCTTCCAGCATGGTTGCAAGATGTGTTCCCGCATGGTTGGATGTAAGTGCAGAGCCCTTCCAGCATGGTTGCAGGATGTGTTCCCGCATGGTTGGATGTAAGTGTAGACCCTTCTAGCATGGTTGCAGGATGTGTTCCTGAATGGATAGATGTAAGTACAGAGGCTTTCTAGCATGGTTGCAGGATGTGTTCCTGCATGGCTAGATATAAGTGCTGAGCCTTTTCGATAGGGTTATGGGATGTGTTCCCGCATGATTGGATGTGAGTGTTGGGCCTTTCTGATGTGATTATAGGATTGGTTCCTACATGATCAGATGTGAGTGTTGGGCGTGCCTTTCTGACATGGTTTTGGATGTGTTCCTATCATGGTCATATGTAAGTGTTGGACGGGCCATTCTGACTTGGTGTCAAATATAAGCACTGATGAATACCTACATGGAGGATAGGCCTACAACCAACATGAAAAGGGTTGGCTCTGTAGAACTTCCTATGACAAGAAGAAACATGATATAGCACCCGTAATGATGATCCAGCACTGATGATCCAGATTGAGTGATGATCCAGATCCAGAGATGATGCTCCAGTGATGATCCAGATCCAGTGATGATCCAGATCCAATGATGATGATCCAAATCCAGTGATGATCCAGATCCAGTGATGATGATCCAGATACAAAGATGAAGATGAATTGAAGATGAAGATGACCTGAAGATGAAGATGACTTGAATATGTAGATGACGAGATGATCCAGAGAAGAATACCAGTGATGAAAATTGTGTCGAGAAAATACCTTCCTATTTAAGAGGGAGTGTTGATGTAATTGTAACTTCAGAATGTATTCACTTGTATTTCTTATGTATTGTAACCCGATGTTTATTCCGGTATGTACCTGCGTCATATCATGCCCTAATGTTCCTATCGAGAGGTTCTATAATGTAAACAAGTCATGTCAATTCATTATGGGTAACCCTACTATTGATCAAGGGTTAAAGTCCCTGCAGTTCCGGGGCACTAGGGTTATTAGAATCACCTAGTGAATTCGGCCCTAGTTAGGTTTAGTCAAGTCGAGAATTAGTATAAATAGAGAGCTAGCCTCTTTATTTATCACACACTCACTCACACCCAGTTGTAGCACATAGCTGAGGAAGAAGAAGACACTGGGGCAAGGAAGAAAGAGGTTACTGCTGTCGGGAGATCATCTTACTGTTTTGGGGTTTTACTTTTGGTGTTGATTCTATCTCTGAGGAAGTTGCGGGGTTTTCTCCATTTATGGTTTCCCCGAGGAAAAACACTGTGTTCATTGTCTCTTGTGTTTAATTGTTGTGCTTTTTATTCTCTCAGTTAAAGATCCTAATATAATGCTAGCTTAATGTTAAAAATCTAACATTTGAGGCTACACTACCCTCTTTAGAAGCTACCTCATTTATATTTGCTTCGTTCGAATTCTCTTTCAAGGCTACTGACATCGGAGGTTGGGGACCTTAAAGATCTAATCCTTGCATCCTACGAGACCTCCCTAATACCTATTCATATAGAACATGGCTGGTATAGGATATTTCTCTCAAAGGCCTTATAAATAAAACACACAGCAAATGCTTGTAAATATAAAGGCAACAAACAAACATGTGAATAGGTGGGATAAAAATCCAAATCCTCACAAGTGTGTCAAGTTGTCACAACTCGTGATCAAGTGTAGATTCCAACTGTAATACTCAGACCAAATTTTCAAAGCATTAACCAAGGAGTATTAGGACTGTACCCTTGAATGTATTACCTACCTGATAGTACGTGCGTAGTAATCTCCCGGAGTGTTGTTCTTGATGTATTGCAACAACAAGAGACCCAAAAGGTTAACTCGATTGGTTCCAGGATTACATAGGGGCATCCTGATATACGAAAGGTACAAGGGAGCTCAAACCCATAGTAGTTTTGTCTAATGCACAATTTTTCAAAAGCTTCCTTACGATATACTCAAGGTATGTGGAAGGACCACAGTCCTCAGATTTTAGCACTGACAAATAACAATGATTCCTATGTTTAACAACATTGAAACGTGTATTATATCCTATCACACGATGTTGCTAAATATTTTAAATTACTGTGCGCTTTATTTTATCTTATGATGGTTAAGTGGAAAAGATGGAGTTTTGACTTGACTCAAAACCATGCATGGATTAGAATGAAGTGCAAGTCTTTAATTTTGATGAATGCCCTACTAATAAGAGAGAGACTTTTATTTTTTCAAAACAATCACCCAATGCATCTACAATTTTGTTTTTCCTTTTAATGAAGAATGAAATCTACACTAAAATATGAAATCAAATACCCAAATCTGAACCTAAAATGCAAAATATCCTTCAAACAACACCAAAACAAAAACTTTTCTACTTGTTTCCGATATTTTCAACAATTCTGAAAGAGAGATACCTAAGCTACGAAGAGAAAGATCCCACCAATGTTTCCAACCAAAATGAAAACCAAATAAAATAGCACTCAAATATTATTTTAAGAATCAAATGCCTATGAAACATGTAAAAACAAATATTTTATATGAATGCAAGATCTAAAAGAAACTTAAATAAAACCGATACAAAAGTTTAAAAAAAAAAATTCAAGTACTTTCAATCTAGTAATAGAGAAAAGAAAAAAATATATTTTAATCACTATGGAAAAAAATATATTTTAATCACTATGGACACAAAAATATCAATATACTTCTGCAAAAATTAATGGCTAAATATATATAAGGAAACAAAGACCGAACCCAAGACAACAGGGCTCATTATTCTCACCAAACTACCCCTCAATCACTGAGAAATGACAAAAAGGAGTCAAAATCTAGTTTTGGAGAAGAATACAACTGTGAAAGACAATGAAAAAATCTAAGCATTAACCCAGTGCAAGACCAAAGAAGGAAACCTAGCCAAAACTTAAAAATTCCACATAGTGTCACAGATTGTAGGAACACACCAGTGCGACACTTAGCATTGTTTCAGGTACAGTAAAACCCAGGGGTGACAAATTTCGTACTATGTCTTCACGTGGAATGAGACAGACAAATTTTAAAAAAAAAATGAGCAGAATTTCCAAAAAACTCAAACACTTAGTGAACCAAAGGTCTAGAAGTCAATCTAAATCACCCAACGACTCACAGGGACAATCTCAAGAAAAACGTAAAGCAAAAAATGACAAAATCAAATAGGGGAAAATTAAGCAAGCCCCAAGGCTAAAGCAAAAAAAATCTAGAGAACAATCGTTCCCCATCAGAGTTGTCAATTTTGTTGATGGATTTTTTGGTCAATGTGGATAAACACTGAACTCCCTAGCTCAAATGGTTTGAACTAGAACAAAAAGGACAAAATACACTACTTCCCCTAGATCATGCAATCAAACTATTGACTAGTGAATAGATTTCATACCTTATGATCGAAGTTTTTCCTCTCCAATCGTTCCTTCCAGCTCCTTTGTTTTGGTTGATAATATGTAGATGGAGAGAACACCAAACAACACGTGTAAAAGAAATAATATACTATGATAGAATCTTAGCAAATGGTCAGCAAAAGTTCTCTAAATAATTAGACCACATAAGACAAATATTTATGGGAAAGAGAATGTATTATTGTATTATAGATCAAATGAGGGAAAAGACTTACAACCTCTTCCTTGGAGTTGTGACAGCCCTTCCAATGGCTCATTTTCCCTAGCTTGTAACATTACCTCAAGAAAATATCTATCAAAGTTTTAGCTCTCTAACACAATTTTTCCAACATTTAGCTACTATGAAATATAACCCCTTCACCCATGGAAATGAGCTTACATTTATAGGGGAAAATGGATAAGGAGGAGATGAGAGAATGAGGGGAGAAGGATAGGGTGATATCCCAAAGAGTCTGTAGGCTAGTGAGATCTACCCAAATCGGATGGGATAGGAATCCATGAGGGATTCTTTCTAGAATCTCCTAAAAGCTTCTATTTTTTGCTTCATACAGACATTGTTGCACTCTGCTCAAAAGCAATGTGTGACATTTAGGGATGTCACGGTCTGTATGAAAGAAAGACATGAAATTGTCTCGAGTTTCTAGAAATAAACCTACCAAAATGGAGAGTGCCGTGAGTTGTCAAATAGAAACCTGCAACATTGTTGATAACTAAGTTATCTGAAGGGAAAAGACTTCATGATTCTCATATTCTTGACAACTCTTATCAAGATACTTTAGGGATTGTGGCTAGGTTGAAGGTACATAGTTCATTATCATGGTGATGACGAAATTTATGTGTATCAATATCATTTTCATGAATTAGAATTTGGTGATAACCACTTCACAAGTGTAACTTGGTGAAATAAACGACATTCTTCAATTGATCCAAAAGGTCATCAATACAATAAAGAGGATAGCGATTATTTACCATGATTTTTTAATGCACAAAAATCAATGCACATCTTCCATGTTCCATCTTTCTTTTGAACAAGTACTATGGGTGATCCACATGGTGAGGAGCTAGGATGGATGAACCCCTTTTCAATCAATTCTTGTACTTATTTTTTAACTTCTTTATTTTCTATGACGGATTGTTGGCACAGGGGTGGAGCGCACAAAGTGCAGTACCTCCATCGACAGGAAGGGCGTCAACAAGGATAAAATTCAATTGTGGAGGATAAAGAAATTGACAAATAAGGATATTTTGGTTGAGTTACTTAACGATTGGTCAAGTGGACCATTTTGTAAAGACCAAGTGAGCCAATAAGTAGAGTTAGAATTGTAAATCTTAGATCATTAGGAGGGAAGGAATTATCATTGGCGATCCGTCTTTTGCACCGATTGTATGAAGATTCTTCCTTATGAATTGAATTTGTGAGATGGGCCTTTTGGATCCTCTGGATTGTAATGTTTCATCCCTGTGGATTATGTTTTTAGTATGGATTTTTTTTTTCTGCATTATTAAGTTAGATCTGTGTTGATGAATGATTGTGATATATCTGATTTTTTCCCTTTAATGTTATGTAAATCATATGGGGGATCACAGTATTTGTTAGTTTAATGTATGTTTATATCCTTGATGATCTGAATTTGGGTTAATACGGATGTGAATCATAATGATAAGTAATCTTGGTTGATCTAAATCTGCGTTGATGTGATTGTGAATCATAAAGTATATTTGGTTAATAGTGCGTGTTAGCACTCATGCAAAATTTTGAATAAGCACCGGTGACGATAAGCTAACACGCAGGGGTATAGGCAGAAAAGAAAATTTGGACTTGATGACTTCGAAAATGGTCACCACATGACAGGCAGTGCAGAGCAGTAGAGGAGGAATATTTCGTGACGGAGGAGGCACACATAGAACTAACCATGAAGGCAAGTGAAATCCGTGACCTACACGTTTTCCCAGTGGCCGTGGTTAATCGCCAACTAGATCAACAATAGACTCGATCCCGCAATCCAAAATATCTACGGCCACAAATATTTCACTGCCCAAGCTTGCACAGTGGATAAGGAAGAGGATGAGCTGTGAAACAGAGAAAGGCCCTGTGTGTTTGAATGACGAAGATCGGGCGAGATCCCAATTAACAGCTCTAATTGAGGTCTCCGTAGCAACGTGCGTGAGGGATAAGGGGAGGAGGCAATATGAAGCCTCGTAGGGGTCCTCGTTTTCAATGATGCAGATCTATAAAAACTATGGACCGATGGCTCTGATATGCATTGCAATAGGGAGATGCGCAAGGGTTAGTCAGCACGTAGACCGCAAAGGGTGGTAGGGACCACCGAATCAAGAAGGGACAACTGAAACCGACGATGCAAAATCAGATCCTAGGTCCGCGCGGTTCACCGACAGACATGCATGGAAAGAAGGGACCATGAAACAGAGGCTGAAGTAGGAAATAACAGCAGCATAGGTCACGTTACAGAAATTCAGTAGACATTACCTGCCATGTGTGGAGAGGATAGGTTCCATAATGACTCTGCAGTAGAAGATAAGAATGTTTTTCCACATCACGCGACCGTAAGGTCAGAGGTCACCTCAGAATGCAATAACGGGAAATCCACTACAATAAAGGGCGGTGTGGTATACATTTTTGCATAAAGGGATAGAACTGGGAGCCACGTGATCGCTCGTGTTACTATCATGCCACTTAATGATGGCACATGTGGCAGACCGCCAATCATGTCATCGAATTTAACTATCTAAATCGATATAAAGCTAAAGTGGAGCTATTTGAAGACACACAAGAGAAAATAATATGTCGAAGGCCAGCCATGTTGATTGCTTTCACTATGATACAGATCCCAAGAGCCTGATATGGGACCAGTTATGGATTATGGGGTGGACAGGCCCTCTGTCCTCCTGAGAACAGGGCCCCTAACAGGCCCTCATATGTTAATAATTCTAGCCATCGGGGTAAAGATGTTCCCTACGCTAATAAGGACTATTGATGCTGAGGAATACCATGTAGGTAGGATAAATCACGACAATACTGTGAGAGCAGTAACTGGAATTATCGGTACAACAAACGTTCCACCCAATCCCCTAGGCATGGCCTTGGATTCCCTGGCCATGGTACCGAGTATCCTTTCCTAGAGGTGCATGATCAAAGGGGATGTTCTGACGCTAGGAAAAGAGAATGGAGGGCTTAATCACCATCATCTCGGACTCATACTATCAACCTCGTCCACGATGATGACGAGCCTATGGGAGAACCACGCAGATACGCCCCGAGGGAAGATCCCAGCTTCGGTTGGTCAACAAGAATGATGAGTAGATTGGAGAACTAGTACCATCAACTGTTTGTCTCATCCGAGCTGTTAGCACTATGTTTGAAAATTTTGTGAAAATGCTCTTTAAGCTAATGAGGAGCATGATCTTTCCTTATTGGTCATTGGATGAAAAGAGGGGTTGGATCTACGGTGGTAGATCGTTCCGCTGATGAAACATGGAGAAAGAATTTCAAATCATCTCTTCAGTGAAATGGAGGTAAAAGAATTTGATTATCGAGGGCCCAGATTTAAAGCGTTGCAAATCAACGATTGAAAATATTTGCGTGGATAAGAGATGCAAGGAATAAGCTAGGGTGTTGAATTTGCGGAATCCATTAAAAGGGTGCAATTTTGAAGGGCTAAGATTAATATAAAGTAAGATCGATGGTGATGGAGCATTCCGGGAATTAAACATGCTTGTGTTAAAAAAAAATCAATTCGAGGAATGGGCTAACAAGCGGAAATATTAAATGGACAAGATGAGATTAGAGATAGATCTACGATAGAGAGTAATTCCACGGATTGAACTAGCGTGGAGAAAGTCTAAAATTGAATTCGCAGAAAGTGGTAGCGGCCAAAATAATCAACGGCTCTGATGACTCTCGGGTTTTGATCAACTGATGGGATGCATTCCACGAATGAGAGTTTCTCGATCAATCAGTTCTAAAAAAAATTGTGGACTGTTAAAGTTTCCACAGTTGGATGGTCGTGATAAAGGTAGGTTACAGATCAAGGGCTAGTATTGATTCCACCAAATCAAGTTGTGCAGGGTGGTAGTCTTAAGTGTTGGTATTGAGATTTTGCATATGGATGGCGTAGATTTCGAAGAAGATCAAATATACAGCATGGATTATAAGAAATACGCAATGGTTATTAAACATAAAAATAAAAAAATTATAAAAGCATCTACGTGGAGTTTCAAAAGTTTGTTTGTTATGAGTTGTGGAATTGACGATAACCCTGACTATGCAAAGTGACAGTGTGGACAGAATCAGAACACTGTGCTAATCGACAAGGTAGGAACCCTGAAACCTTCCCAGTATTTCTAAATATGGATAAGATGGATGAGATAGAAGTGATAGAAGTGGCAAATAATGAAGAAATAGGGGTTTCCTATCAGAAAGATGAGAAGAGCTTTGAAGACAAGAATGTTGAAATTTCTAATACTATTTTGATGAATGAAACAATTGAAACAACAAAGAACAAGTTGAAAATTCTTAAGGACCGGGGTAGTGATACCTATGGTGTTTTCAAATCTTTCTTTTACTTTTTATATGTCGACCAGACCCCTAATTGCCCTGAATTTGTCGATTCGTGTGAAAATAACTTTTCTGCTGCTGAAGGAGTCATTATGAATAAAGCTAAGTCTAAGGTCCTTTTCCATGTTTAGGCCTCTGTTATCCGTAAAGCCCTATTTGTCCCATATGACTTTATTCCTTTATCCCAAGAATACAAAGAGGAAAATGTCATCCATTTCTTCCAAGAATCTACAGCTAAGAGTAAAGAAGCCTTTTTAAAGTCATGTTTGAAGCCTGATAGTGAGTTATAGGTTTATCTTATCCTATTGGCCTAGTTTTGTTCAATGAAGAAACCCAGTCTTGTATTACCTTAGCCAGTCAATTTTTGTGGTTAGATACTAATGGCTATGTTACAGAGTCACTATTGAGTCTGTTGTTTGTCCTAAATACTTGCCCAGTTCAGTCTGAACTTCTAGGTCAGTCCTTTCAGTCTTGTTTCCTTAAATTTGATGAGTTCCTAGCTGAGAACATTCGTTCTTAGTTAGTCAACTTCCACGATATAGAGTTTTCAGATTCCAATCCTTTTTGTTGAATATGTTCTTGTCACACAATGAAGACAGGCTGCATTTTCTTGAATTGGTACTCACTGATAATGACCCAAACTTATTGCAAGTTTATGAATGGTTTGATGGCATAAATTTACAACATTATCTTCCAGGAAAGATTACCTAGAGTATTATCAAAAATGAAAGAAACATTGCAGCTTTCCCCCAGTAAAATGATATGAGATTGGTTCCTCTCAGAGTTTGTAACAATTATAAGATTATATGGCTTTGTACATTAGCCTTACATTCTTCCAGCCTTTCTAACAACCATGATCTTCTCTTTGGAATTTCTTAGACAAAAGCTTACACTGGAAGAGGAACACATTTTAAACTTTAGGAAGAGTTTGGATATGAAATTTCCCTAGGAGGCAGGGCTATATGTTGTTAAAAGTACAGTTGCTTTACCCATAATTGATAATCTGGTTAAGAACATGGGGTTTCCTTTGGGAACTACATTTAATTATGATCCACACCAGGTAATTTCCAAAATAAGACAAGCAAAAAAGAATAAACCCATTGAACACACTGAACTAGCTGGACTCAGGGAGGCAGCTAATTGGGAAGATTATCGTGACAAATCTACAAATAATTTCAACATGGAACAAGACTCTATATCTTCCTTACCTGGAAATAATTATCCTCCAAAGAATCTTTCTAATATAGTTGCAGTTGCTGGTAATATCTCATCCTTAATATGTTTTTCAGAGACTTCCAAGAAAACAGAGAATTCAGATTTCATGGATGCTAAAGAAGTAGATACTACTAGTACACCACAGAAGCAAAAAACTGAACAAGAGGGACAAATCGTGCAGGTAAAGAAAAGCAGTATGAAAGGTAAAAGGAAACAAGAACAACCCAAAGTAACTGTTCTGGAACTTCAAGAATATGTGTTTGATGGATTAACTCCTAATAAGTATTCATCAAAGGAGGAATGGTTGAATACATACAGAGAAAAAGCTAATAAAACCTTTGATGAGACAGAGAAGTTATATGAGGAAGTAAGATAGTTTCCTAAGCTAGATGTAGCATTCAAAACTGTAAGGGATCATGCCAAAGATACCCTAAGTTTTTCCATGACTGTAGGCAATAGGGTATCAGAGGTGAATGTGAACCTAGAAAATATCCCTACCACTGACATAATAAATTTTCACAGAGAAACAAGTGATATTTTATATAAAATATTTCTCATATCTACATTGTAGGTATCCAAACTAGAGACAAATAAAAAGAAATCCCAGGATATCCTAAGGAAAGAAAGGGCTGAAAGCAAGGCCCTTCAAATCAAGATTAAAAATTTGCAGGATGATATATTGAAGGTTGATGGGAAACCAGACAAAGGAGCAGTGGCTCAAAAGCTATTAGATGAGAAAGAGAAAGAGGTTCAAGTTCTAAAAAAAGAAGATGAAAATCCCTTCCACTCATCTTATTCAAACTTCAAAATTGACAGAGTTTGAGAAGGAAAAGGAGGCATTAAGTACTTAATTGACAGACTGTAAATCCAAGTTGTTAAAGCTTGAAGAAAAATAAAAGAAATGGGAAAAGGATGTTAATCTTTTGGCAGAAAATGAGAAAGATTTGAAAGCTAAGCTGGCAGTGAAAGAGAAGGAACTACGGGAAAAATATGAAAGAATTAAAAATCAATCTATTGTTCTTTATGTAGAAGTAGATGCAACCTCTCTTTATAAACCAATGTCCCAAGTAAATTTGAAAGAGGTAGAGCTCACATTGTTAAAAAAGCAGAACCAGAATCTAGAAGATATATCTCTAAGAAAAGAAGAAGCTGGAGGAGACATGTCAAGAATTAATAAACCAAAATTTCAAGTTAACAAAGGAGGTGATTGGCCAAATGGCCTTGCAAGGGGCCAGGCATTTTATTTGGGATGAAATTATTAGAGAATCCAATAAGTTTAGACTATATCTATATTATATTGCAGACCAAGAGAGTGCTCTAAAGATAGCCAAGCATAACATTTTGCTAGTGAAACAATGATTGAATAAAAATCCAATGCAGGTAGCTCATAATGCTATTAACTTTCTAATTACTTTATCAAAGGATCAAGTTAAACGGTTTGGTATCTAGGACAAACTTATTGTTGCCTCTTGGGCTAGAAAAGTAATTGGAAAGTACAGAATGTTGGATATTGTACAGGAAAAGGTGGATATTATAAGTCATAAGATTAAAGGAGTGGCTGATTTATTTAATCCAATATTAAAGAAGGGAATTCCTTTATTTTGGGACGAAAAAGGACCACTATTATCTCAACAAGAATATTTGGATAAATTGGTCAAGTACAGGTCAGATCACAGCAAATTTGAAGATATGCAGCAAGCTCTATCTGGAAAAGTTGTGTTTGACAAATTGGCTAGAGAATCAGAATTACTATTTGATTCTAAGGTCGCTTGTACCAAGGTGGCCGATCTTTCATATATAGAAAACATGTAGCTCAGAGTTCTGGCACATGAAATGGTTGTTGCAGACCTGCCCAATTCTGAACATTGGAGATCAATTCAATGGTATGGATCAACCAAGTTTAAATTACAGCCATGAAGACATCAAGGAGGATAGAGCAAGATGATTTTTAGCGAAATACATATTTATGATAAATGTTATTTTAAATTCATTTAGTTAAGAAGTTTTGTTATCTCGGAGTTGCTTTGTAATAGAAAATCACTTCGACACATGTAATAAACGGTTTAAACCGTTAGGTAGTTAGGTATATTGTTCAGCTGAAGGAGCAATGTATAAGTATTCAGAATTTTGATTAATCAAGGGTTGGAACCTATGAGATTTTGGAGAATTTTGTTTTCAAGTATTTCTTTAATAAAATTGCAGAGCCGAAAGTTATCGTTTTTTCAAAGATTCCTATGTTATTCCATGTTACAGTCTGTGTTTCCCTTCTTATGTGAATGTTTTTCCAGTTTACCTTTCCATTATGTTTTCCTTCATGTCTAAAATAAGTGTATAACAGTTTGGATTTCATATTTATTATGCTATGTCTATTGTTTTTAGATATCCACTAAACTTTTCTTCTAAAGTTAATACAGAATTCATTTTACAATACGCTGTGTTAATGTTCTGTTCATGTTCTTCCTTTTCCACCAAACAATCAAATTTTGACTGTGACTGAGTAGCTACCTTGCCTCTGTTTAAAAATTCCATGCAGAGAGTTATGTTCATCTATATTCATATTTTGACTTCATATCCCAGTGGTCATGTGTTCTGTTTCAACCAATCCTATCAATTACAAACAATTTCACTTATACATATATGTCCTTGTTAATATTCTGTGAGAGATCCCTCTCTGAAGAGGAAAATGCTAGTTTTCTCTTTTAAAGTGGTTTTTGTTGTTACCTAGGAATAGCCTTTACAACCTTTGGTAATTTTCTAGTGATAACAAATTGGCACCGTTGTCGGGGAATGAAAGTGCATATCATCCCTAGGAAGAACAACAAGGATTGCAAAGTTTAAAGAAAGAATTTTTTGTGGGAAAGCAAAAGTTTTTAAATTCAAAAAAAGGTTGTACATTTCCCTGGTGACTTCAAATTCATTTTAAACAGTATTACAAAAAGACATCCTGGCTTTCAAGAGAGTGAATACAAGAGGTAACCCTGATATTGAAACTTTGCAAAGTGTGGAAGATCCAGAAAGATTTCTTAGAAATAAAAATAAAGAAAAAAAATAGTTCTCAGTTTGGTGCATCATCTTCTCAATATTTTAACAGTATACAAGAGTCTAAATGGGAAACTAGTGTTGAGAGATTAATGTTAAAATCAAAATCTGAATCTGACCTAAAGAAAGTTGAGATTAACCCCAGTAGGTTAGAATCATATCTTCTTGATTCTTTGTGCAAGAACCTTCAAACTCCAGTAAAAACTGAACAAAATACTTCTATTTCCCAAAAAAATTAGTTGCATACTCCCCCACCTATTCGGAATCCTCCAGTTTTTCAAACTCCACCACTAGCTCCAAATCCACCTAGACCAATGGCTACATCTAGGTTTTCTCCACTGGATTTACCTGCGGTGTTGCATGACCTTCCCTTAAATTATTCCCAGAGAATTTCATTGTATGATGGAGAAGGGAATGTTACTGCAAATTATCATGTTCGAAAATTTGATGATTTTATAGATTTGGAAGAGGTTGATCATGAGGATGTCAATATGAGGCTGTTTGCACAGAGTTTGTCTAGGGAAGCCAAAAAGTGGTATAAAGATTTACCTAATAGTTCTATTCAAAACTTTGATTCCTTTCAAACCACCTTCTTGGAGAGATCGGATGATAAACAGAGTCCATTACAAGTCCTGTCTTAGTACAATAATATTAATAGGGAGGTTTTGAGTCAGTCCATGAGTTTTCCAGTAGGTTCATGAGAGTCTATAATTCAATACCTACTGATATTAAGCCTTCACCTAGTACCGCTAAACTTCATTATGCCAAAGCTTTTGATAATGATTTTGCATTATTGTTGAGAGAAAGAAAATCAGCCACTCTTCCTGCTATGTTTACATATGCCTTAGAAGTAGAAGCCAATATGATGGCATGTGGGAAGATAAAACAAAGGGTAGATGTTGATAAGAGGAAAGGTAGAGAAGAAACGCCTTCCACCTCAGCTACTTCTTCATCTAATGATATCAAATTTGAAATGATGATGAAGACAATGGAAAATTTAATGGATATGCTGACTATGGATGCTAGTCCTGTGAATCGAGAACATAATGAACCCCATATCAGAAACCCTAACTTTAGAAGGCCTATTCCTCCTCCACTCCCATAGAATAGGAAAAGATACATGAGGAATCCAAGAAATAAAGAAGATCAGCAAATAAGACCGCCTTTCCCTGAAAATTATATTTTTGGTGATGATGATGTAGAGTCTATTGAAGATCGTATTCATCATTTCGATGATTTAGATTCTAATATTTATTTAACTGAGGAGGAACACAATATGTTTGCATAGGTGGATGATAATAAATATTTTGAGGAGGAGTTGGAACAGTATCAGAAGGGGTATATGAATGCTATAGATGATGTGAAAAGGATAAAATTGAGAAGTAGAGATGTTGTAGTGAATAAAGGAAGGTTAAATCCAAATCATCCTTCCAGTAGTCAGATGAATATAGATAAAAAAAAATTAAAAATAAAAGGGTTGTTGTACATAAAGAAATTGAGAAAGTAAAAGAGTTAAAACAAAAAGCACCCATGGATGTAGATAAAATTTCTTCCATTTTTAATCTACAAAGTGAACTTGCTAAGTTGAAGATTTCAATTCCTTTTAATGAACTACGCAAAAATCAGGAGTATAGAAACACAATAACAAAAATGATCAGAAATTAGGGAGAAGCTTAGCCAGATATTTTGGAATTAACAGATGACAATCCTACCATTATTTTGGGGTCTAAGATTGATAGTATGGATGATGAGGAAGTGCCACCTTTTTATATGAGTTTAGATGTGCATGACAAAGTCTTGCATAATTCTATGTTAGATTCGGGTGCTTCACATAATTTGATGTTTAAAGGAGTGGTAGAAAGTTTGGGGTTACAGATTACAAGGCCTTACAAATATTTGTATTCTTTTGATTCCAAAAGGGTGAAATGTTTGGGTTTGATAAAAGACATGGTAGTATGCCTAAATAAATTACCATCTAAAACTGTGGTTATGGATGTTGTTGTGGCTGATATCCCTCCTAAATTTGGTGTCTTGTTGTCAAGATCTTAGACTTCAAAATTAAAAGGAAGCTTACAAATGGATATGTCTTATGCTACAATTCTTGTTCTTAATGAAAACAAGAGACTATACAGTGAAAAAAGATCACCTTATGTTGTTAGCAATCGAGATCAGCCAGGAGTTCATCATATTTATTCTATCGATACAGACCTAGGGTCATCGATTTTATTTAATGATGTTTCTCCTTGTGATTCAAAAGTTGTTGTTCCAAGTAAAAGAAAAGGGAATGAAAAGGTGATAAATGAACAAGAAGCATTGGAAATAAAGCAAAAGGAAGAATGGATATGGACTATGTATTTTTATGGGTTTGTGGCTAAAGTGGGTGCTGGTGCATGTGTATATATAATTTCCCCTATCAGAGATTTTAAAGCTCTTTCTTACATGTTGACCTTTGATTGTACCAATAATGTAGCAGAATATGAAGCTTTGTTGTTGGGTTTACATGCACTGAAGGATTTGGGAACTAAATGAGTCAAAGTTTTTGGATATTCAGAACTTGTGATAAACCAAGTGAATGATAGTTATCAAACTAAGCTCCCTAGAATGAGATATTATAGGAATGAAGTGTGGGATATGTTTGGAAACTATTTCATAGAACACGGTGTCAGAGTAATCCCTAGATATGAAAATAAAGTGGCGGATTCCTTGTCCATTCCTGGTAGGAAATTTAAGAGTCCTACTGCATGTAAAAGAAAGTACAAGGTTAACATTGTAAACAAGCCCATACCAGACAATACAAAGTATTGGAAAGTGTTCGAAGATGATATGCAAATAAAAATATTTATGGAATTGTCTGGTGAATTTGTAAATACTCAAATAGAAAATGAAAGTGTTGATTCTAAAAATTTTCAAGATGTAGATGAAGAAGGAGTTGCTGAAACAGAGAAGTTGAAAAGCTCACTGGGAGGGAAAGATATAGTCCAATTGAAGAGTAATCATATTCCTAGAGGTTCAACTCCCTTAGAGAATATTTTTTACCAGAATGATATTGTCAGAGATCCTAAAGTCAAACCTGTTGAAAAGGTTGTTCAAGATAAAAATATTGGTACTGAGGAGAATCCCAGAATTGTAAAGTTGTCTAAGAAATTTCCTGCTAAATAAAAAGGTGAGTATGTGAACCTAATGAAAAAATACAATGATGTATTTGCATGGAGTTATGATGATCTCAAAGAGTATGACACCTCCTTTATACGGCATACTATTTCAATTAATCCTGTAGAAAAACCATTTAGGCAAAAACTTAGAAGAATTAATCCAATGCTATTGCATGTTATTGAAAAGGAGATCAAAAATTATTTGATGCAAAAGTAATTGTAATTCTGAGATTCTCCAAATGAGTTGCTAATTTGGTACATGTTAGAAAGAAAAATGGTGAAATAAGACTGTGTGTAGACTTCATAAATTTGAATAAAGTTTCTTTGAAGGACAATTACCCTTTACCAGAGATGGACCAGATTTTTCAGAAAGTGGTAGGTTCAGAGAGAATTTATACTATGGATGGGTTTTGAGGTTACAATCAAATAAAGGTGCTTCCTGAAGATCAAGAGAAAACTGCTTTCACTACACCATGGGGTACATTCATGTACGCAAAGATGCCCTTTGGATTAATGAATGCAGGAGCCACTTTCCAGCGTGCTATGTACATTGCTTTTGTAGATGAAAGAGATAGGTTTGTGGTAATTTACATGGATGATATTACTGTGTATTCTAGTTCTGACAGGGAACATATCAAACATCTGGAAAAAAATTTCCTTAAATGCAGAAAGTACGACATTTCATTAAATCCGAGGAAGTCAAATTTTGCTCTGGAAGAAGGAAAAATTTTGGGTCATATTATTTCCAAAGAAGGTATAAGGATTGATCAAGACAGGGTGAGTGCAATTTTGAAGGTAGAGGAACCAAGAAGTAAAAAAGAAGTACAACCATTCATTGGGCAGGTAAATTTCTTGAGGAGATTCATTCCTAGTTTTGCTGAGATATTGATGAATACTACTAATATGTTGAGAAAGGATCATGAAATAAAATGGACAGTGGAATTCAAAGATATAAAGCAAGATATTTCAGAGGAACTTGTGCTAGTAAGTCCAGATTTTGATAAATATTTTTTAGTATTCTCATATCCTTCAGAGCATACTGTTGTAGTTGTTTTGTTACAAAAGAAAGATCAAGGTGAAGAGCATCCCATAGAATTTTTCAGTAAGATGTTAAGAGATGGAGAGTTAAAATCTGATATTATGGAGAAACAAGTATATGCATTGGTTAAGGCCCTAAAATATTTCAGAATTTACATTCTCCATTCACATGTAGTTGCATATGTTCCTAGCAGTGTGGTAAAGAGCATACTTACACAGCCATATCCAGTGGGGAGAAGAGCAAAGTGGATTGCAATACTTTTGGAATATGACATTGAAATTAGGCCTACCAAGTTGATTAAGGGACAGGGATTAGCTAAAATGATGACAGATTCTAATTGTGATTCTTTGCAGCTAAATTTTATGTCAGTTCAAGTAAATCAGTTAGACACAAAAATGCAGGTGATGCCTAATTTTTCTATTTCTCCATGGTATGCTGATATTTTTTATGTATTGCAAAATTTTCAACCTCCTACAGGATTAAGTAAAACTAGAGCAAGGTCTTTGAAGCTGAAGGCTGCAAAATGTTGTATTTTAAATCAATGTCTTTATTGGAAGGATCCTAGTGGAGTGTTATTGAATTGTCTCTTGGAGAATGAAGCTCAACAAATAACAAAATCATTCCATGAAGGAGATTGTAGGGGGCGTCATTCGTGGAAGGTAACTGCAAATAAAATTTTGAGAGCAGGGTTCTATTAGCCTTCACTATTTTCATATGCGTATAAAGAAACCACAAATGTCATTAGTGCCAGTTTTTTTATGGAAAGAGGAAAGTAGTTCCACTCCCTCTTAATCCCATATCAGTAGAAGCACCTTTCCAACAATGGGGATTGGATTTCATTGGGGAAATAAATCCAAATTCCTCAGGACAACATAAGTGGATTTTAATATCAACTAATTATTTTACAAAGTGGATTGAAGCAATACCTAGTAGAAGAGCTACAAAGGCAGTGATAATAGATTTCCTGGAGAATAATATCTTGGCAAGGTTTGGCTGTCCTAAGAGGATTGTAACTAATAATGTAGCTGCTTTTAAATCCAAAAAGATGATAAATGTATTTCATAAGTATCATATAAACCTGAATCATTCTACTGCATATTATCCACAAGGTAATGGACAGGCAGAATCCTCTAACAAAAATTTGGTGAGGATAATTAAGAAGATGTTGGAAGAAAATAAAAGAGCATGGCATACAAAGCTGAAATATGCTTTGTGGGCTAACAGAATCAGCACAAAGAGGGATATTGGAATGTCACCATTCCAATTGGTGTATGGAACTGAAGTGATTTTTCCAGCATCACTAGGAGTACTAGTTGTGAAATTGTTGCAGGACCAGCAGGATGAACCTAACCATATGCAAAGGAGAATAAACCAAATTATTGAGTTGAATGAATTGAGAGATAAAGCATATGATAAGGTATAGATACATTAGGAGAAGATGAAGAATACTTTTGACAGAAAGGTAAAAGAGGACACTTTTCAAATTGATGATTTGGTGTTAAAATGGGATACCCCACATGAAGACAAGGGAAAGCATGGTAAGTTTGACCATTTGTGGGTAGGTCCATACATTATTGCAGCACACAGGGGTAATAATTCTTTCATTCTACAGTATCAGGATGGGTCTCAGTATGAAGGAGGTCCAGTAAATGGGAGATTTCTGAAACATTACTTGGAATAGGGGGAAAGAAAATTTTATGTTTCACAGTGTAAATATTTCTTTACTTTCAGTCGGTACAGATGGTGAGCCAGAAGATTTGAAGCCCGCAGAGAAGGCCCTAAGATCGGAAGGGGTAGCCATATTTTAGTTTTTTGCATTTCTATCAAAAAAATAAATAAATAAAGAGATTTGGGTTATCAATGGATTTGGAAATTGGTCTACGGGGTTATTTGCTACCTCGCAGGGACAATAGCATCCCTAGTGGAGCCAACTGTTAGCACTATGTTTGAAAATTTTGTGAAAATGCTCTTTAGGTTAATGAGCGAGCATGATCTTTCCTTATTGGTCGTTGGATGAAAATATGGGTTGAATCTACGGTGGTAGATCATTCCGCTTATGAAACATGGAGGAAGAATTTCAAATCGTCTCATTGATGAAATGGAGGTAAAAGGAGTTGAATATTGAGGGCCCATATTTAAAGTGTTGCAAATCAATGGTTGAAAAGGTTTTCACAAATAAGAGATGGAAGGAATAAGCTAGGGTGTTGAATTTGCAGAATACGTTAAAAGGGTGCAGTTTTGAAGGGATAAGATTAATAAAAATTAAACATCAACGGCGATGGAGAATTACGGGAATTAAACATGCTCGTGTTAAAAACGTTTTTCAATTCGCGGAATGGGCTAACAGGTAGAAATATTGAATGCACGGGATGAGAGTGGGGATAGATCTACGGTCGGGAGTAATTCTGCGGATTGAACTAGCGCGGAGAAAGTCTAAAATTGAATCCGCGAAAAGTGGTAGAGGCCAAAATAATCAATGGCTCTGATGATGCTCAAGTTTTGATCAATAGATGGGGTGCATTTCGTGAATGAGAGTTGCTCAATCAATCAGTTCTAAAATAATTTGTGGAATGTTAAAGTTTCCACAGTTGGACAATCGTGATGAAAGCATGTTACAGATAAAGGGCTGGTATTGATTCCGTTGAATCAAGTTGTGCAGGGTGGTAGTCTTAAGTGTTGGTATTGAGATCTTGCATATGGACGGTGTAGATTTCGAAGAAGATCAAATCTATGGCATGGATTATAAGAAATACGCGATGGTTATTAAACATAAAAAATTATAAAAGGATCTACGTGGAGTTTCAAAAGTTTGTTTTTTCTGAGCTGTGGAATTGGTGACAACTCTAACTATGTGCAAAGTGCCAGCATGGATAGAATCAGAACACCGTGCTAATCAATGAGGTAGGCACCTTGAAACCTTCCCAGTATTTCTAAAAATGGATAAGATGGATGAGATAGAAGTGATAGAAGTGGTGGATAATGAAGAATTAGAGGTTTCCTATCAAAAAGATGAGAAGAGCTTTGAAGACAAGAATGTTGAAATTTCTGATACTATTTTGATGAATGAAACAATTGAAACAGCTAAGAACAAGTTGAAAATTCTTAAGGACCGGGGTAGTGATACCCATGGTGTTTTCAAATCTTTCTTTTAATTTTTCTCTATTGACCAGACCCCTAATTTCCCTGAATTTGTCAAGTGGTGTGAAAATAAAAATTTTGTTGCTGAAGGAGTCATTATGAATAAATCTAAGTCTAGGGTCATTTGCCATGTTCAGGCCTCTATTATCCGTAAAGCCCTATTTGTCCCATATGACTTTATTCCTTTATCCCAAGAATAAAAAGAGAAAAATTCCATCCATTTCTTCCAAGAATTTACAGCTGAGAGTGAAGAAGCCATTTTAAAGTCATGTTTGAAGCCTAATAGTGAGTTTATAGGTTTATCTTACCCTATTGACCTAGTTTTGTTCAATGAAGAAACCCAGTCTTGTATTACCTTACCCAGTCAATTTTTGGGGTTAGATACTAATGGCTATGTTACAGAGTCACTATTGAGTCTGTTGTTTGTCCTAAATACTTTCCCAGTTGAGTCCGAACTTCTAGGTCAGTCCTTTCAATCTTGTTTCCTTAAATTTGATGAGTTCCTAGCAGAGAACATTCATTCTCAGTTAGTCAACTTCCACGATACTAGAGTTTTCATATTCCAATCCTTTTTGTTGCAGATTTTCTTGTCACACAATGAAGACAACCTGCATTTTCTTGAATTGGTACTCATTGATGAAATGAACCAAAGTTATTGCAAGTTTATGAATGGTTTGATGGCAAAAATTTACAACATTTTATTTCAGGAAAGATTACCCAGAGTATTACCAGAAATGAAAGAAACATTACAGCTTTCCCCCAGTAAAATGATAGGATATTGGTTCCTCTCAGATTCTGGAACAATTATAAGATTATATGGCTTTGTACATCAGCCTTACATTCTTCCAGCCTTTCTGACAACCAGGATCTTCTCTTTAGAATTTCTTAGACAAAAGCTTACAGTGTAAGAGGAACACATTTTAAACTTTAGGAAGGGTTTGGATATGAAATTTCCCTAGGAGCTAGGGTCATATGTTGTTAAAAGTAGAGTTGCTTTACCCATAATTGATCATTTCCTCAAGAACATGGGGTTTTCTTTAGGAACTGCAATCAAGTATGATCCACACCAGGTAATTTCCAAAAGAAGACAAGAAAATAATAATAACTGTTTGGACACAGTGAAGTAGCTGGACTTAGGGAGGTAGCTAATTGGGAAGATTATCATGACAAAGCTCCAGATAATGTCAACATGGAACAAGACTCTATATATTCCTTACCTGGAAATAATTATCCTCCAATGAATCTTTCTAATATAGTTGCAGTTGCTAGTAATATCTCATCATTAATGAGTTTTTCAAGGACTTCCAAGAAAAGAGAGAATTCAGATTTCATGGATACTAAAGAAGTAGATATTGCTAGTACACCAAAGAAGCAAAAAAAATGAACAAGAGGGACAAATGGTGCAGGTAAAGAAAAGCAGTATGAAAGGTAAAAAGAAACAAGAATAGCCCAAAGTAACTGGTCTGGAACTTCAAGAATATGTGTTTGATGGATTAACTCCTAATAAGTATTCATCAAAGAATGAATTGTTGAATACATACAGGGAAAAAGCTGATAAAGCCTTTGATGAGACAAGGAAGTTATATGCGGAATTAAGATAGTTTCCTAAGCTAGATGTAGCATTGAAAACTATAAGGGATCATGCCAAATATACCCTGAGTTTGGCCATGACTATAGGAAATAGGGTATCAAAGGTGAATGTGAACCTAGAAAATATCCCTACCACTAACATAATACATTTTCGTAGAGAAACAAGTGATATTTTATATAAAATATTGCTCAGATCTACATTGCAGGTATCCAAACTGGAGACAAATAAAAAGAAATCCCATGATATCCTAAGGAAAGAAAGGGTTGAAAGCAAGGCCCTTCGAATCAAGATTAAAAATTTGCAGGATGATCTGTTGAAGATTGATGGGAAATCAGACAAAGGAGTAGTGGCTCAAAATCCATTAGAAGAGAAAGAGAAAGAGGTTCAAGTTCTTAAAAATAAGTTGAAAATCCCTTCCACTCAGCTTATTCAGACTTCAAAATTGACATAGTTTGAGAAGGAAAAGGAGGAATTAAGTACTAAATTGACAGATTGTAAAGACAAGTTGTTAAAGCTTGAAGCAAAAGAAAAGCAATGGGAAAAGGATGCTAAGCTTATGGTAGAAAATGAGAAAGATTTGAAATCTAAGCTAGAAGGAAAAGACAAGGAATTACAGGAAAACTCTGAAAGAATTAAAAATCAATCTACTATTCTTTCTGAGACAATGTCCCATGTAAATTTGAAAGAGGTAGATCTCACAGGATTAAAACAGCAGAACCAGAATCTAGAAGATATATCTCTAAAAAAAGAAAAAAAGAAAAAAAATAAGGTGGAGGAGAGATGTCAAGAATTAATAAACCAAAATGTCAACTTAACAAAGCAGGTGATTGGCCAAATGGCCTTACAAGGGACTAGGCATTTGATTTGGGATGAAATTATTAGAGAAGCCCATAAGTTTAGACTATATCTAGATTATATTGCAGACCAGGAGAGCACTCTAAAGGTAGCCAGGAAGAACATTTTGATAGTGAAACAAGGATTGAATAAAAATCCAATGCAAGTAGCTCGGAATGTTGATGTATTTGTAACTTCAAAATGTATTCATCTATGTATCTTATGTCTTGTAACCCGATGTTTATTCCGGGATGTATCTATTATGTAATTGAGTCATGTTGTCATACCTCGATGTTCTGATTGGGAGGATCTATTATGTAAACAAGTCATGTCAAGTCATAGTGGGTAACCCTCTGATTGTCTAAGGGTTAAAGTCCCCACAGTTCTGGGGCGCTAGGGTTATTAGACTCTCCTAGTAGAGGTGGCCCTAGTAGGGTTTTAGTCATGCTGGGATTAGTATAAATAGAGAACTAGAGTCTCTATTTATCATACAACTCATACACACTCAAGTGTAGTGAATAGTTGAGGAAGGAGAAGACACTGGGGCTAGATAAGAAGAAGGATACTGCTGTTGGAGATCACTTACTATTTTGGGCTTTTCTATTTTGGTGTCGATTCTATCTCTGAGGCAGTTACGGGGTTTTCTCCTTTATGGTTTCCCCGAGGAAAAACACTGTGTTCATTGTCTCTTGTGTTTAATTTTTGTGCTTGTTATTCTCTCAGTTAAAGATCCTAATAATACTAGCTTAATGTTGAAAAACTAACATGGTATCAGAGCTAACCTGAGAAGAAGACACTGTGCAGCTGCGGGAACTAGGGCTTCCTAGTTTGTGGATCTTCCTCCACATATTTTCAGCAAAATTAAGGTGGGATAACTCTCCTCCTTAGGGCGCATCTTTCTGTCAAAGCAGAATCCAATTCTGAGGTTTTTCAGTTTTGGACCCTACACTACTGCTGAAAATTAAGGCTTTTCACAAGAGAGGAATTTTTCAGTGAGCCCAGGCCTGGATTGATCTCCTCCCCAAAATTGAAGTTAGGGATAAATTTCAAGGCATTTGGGTAGACAGAAGTCCAGAAAAGCAAAACCCTAATTTGCTCCTAATCTAGTACTGCAGGATTTCAGCTCAAGTTTCAGATTCGAAATCTTGAACCTGGTAAGATCTAAAATATTTTGTATTTCCATTTGAGGTTCTCAGTTAATATGTCTCATCATACCAAGCTTGATGAAAAGCTTGAGGGAGTTGATAACTTCCAAGCCTAGAAGTATAGGATCTCCTTGGTCCTGGAAGAAAATGAGTTAGACTCCTACATCCATGAGGAGGTTCCAGTTCCAGAGGGAGATGAGGAAAAGGCCTTACATAAGAATAAGATGGTTATGGCAAAGAGGATCATTTCTGATTCTATCAAGGATCACCTTATCCCACAGGTGTCCTCTCTCAAGGCACCTAAAGCTATGTTTGATTCCCTAACCAAATTGTTTCAAGGGAAGAACATAAACCGAAAGATGACTCTAAGAAATCAACTGAAGAATGTGAAGATCCAAAATGCAGAAGCCATCACAGAAGTAAGTACTCCGATCATAGAAATAACTCTAGAAATCCTAGAGATAGGTCTACGTACATTTTCCATACATGTGATGAAAAAGGACACTTTGCTAGAGATTGTCCTAAGAACAAAAGTAGCTCTCACAAGAAGAAGGGAAGCAAGAAAAGACATCATGCTCATGCTACAGAGGATGATGAACCATCCAAGAAGAGATACAGATATGAAAGTGAAGATTCTTCAAGTGAGGATTAATATGTTCTAATCTTCACGCTCACAGGTAACATTACTCATGGAAGTGATGATTGGCTTATAGACAGTGAGGCTTCCAAACATATGACTGGATTCAAGGAATCCTTTGTGAAACTCTCAGAACATGAATCACCTCACAAGGTGAAGCTAAGAGATGACTACCAATATCCAATAAAAGGTAGTGGAGAATCTTCCTACAAACTAGACTCTGGAAAGTCTCTAACAATGAAAGAAGTATTGTTTGTGCCAGGACTCAAGAAGAACCTTCTCTCCATATCAGCATTGGATGCAAAAGGAATGAGGGTTACATTCATAGATGGTCAAGTCATCATGTGGCCAAGAGGAAAGACTATCGATGATGCGGTAGTGATTGGTGAACAAGAAGGAGGCTTGTACAAATTAAAGGGCCACCCAGAACAAGCCCTGGTCTATGACACGGTAGAGCCAAGTGAACTTTGGCATAGAAGGCTTGCACATGTGCGTTACAGAGCACTACCTATTGCAAGAAAAGTTGTTGAAGGTCTTCCATAAATACAAGCAAAACATGATGGGTTTTGCAAAGGATGTGCGAAAGGAAAGAACACAAAGAAGACATTTCCAAGTAGCGAAAGCAAAGCAAAAGGAATCTTGGAAATCATCAACTCCGATGTATGTGGTCCTATGTCATCAAGCTCACTAAGCGGGTATGCATATTATGTTTCCTTTATTGATGATTTTTCTAGGAAGACATGGGTTTACTTCATGAAGAACAAAGATGAAGTATTCAGCAAATTCAAGGAATTCAAAGCCTTGATTGAGAACCACACTGAAAAGAAGATCAAGACTTTTCGATCAGATAATGGCGGAGAATTCACTTCAAATGAATTCAAATAGCTATGTAAAGAATCAAGGATTAAGAGGGAGTTGTCCACTATAATCCACAATAGAATGAGATTGTGGAACGAAAGAACAGAACTATCATGGAAGCTACAAGAGCTATGCTTCATGATCAAGATCTTCCTATGCATCTTTGGGAAGAAGCTGCCAGAACAGTGGTGTATGTACAGAACCGTACTCCACATAGAGTACTTGAGAAAAAGACTCCTGAATAAGTCTTCTCTGGCAAGAAACCAGAAGTCAGCCATCTCAAAATATTCGGCTGTCATGTATACATACACATTCCAAAAGAGAAGAGAACAAAATTAGATCCTTCAGGAAAGAAGGGTATATTTGTGGGATACTCTGAAAGCTCGAAGGCTTACAAAATCTATTTCCCAGGATACAAGAAGATTGACATCAGCAGGGATGTGACATTTGATGAAGACACGGCTTACAACAAATCCAAAAAGAGACCTGCTGAAGAACCTGAAGAAGCAGAAGCACCCAGAATTCATGATAAAACCATGAATAAAGAAATTCAAGAAGAAGATCGAGAATTTGAAGAACCACAAAGACCTGTAGATCCACCTCTGGAGAAGAATACTCATAAGAGGAAACCTGCTTGGGTACGAGAACTTATCCAATGTGCGGAAAGATATGGGGCTCCATAAGAGAATCACAGAGAAAGAAAGAGGACCAGATCCTATTCCAGGTATGTAGCTTTACAATGTGATTTCATTCATAAAGAACCTTCCAGTTATGAAGAAGCGGCAAAACGGAAAGAATGGAAGGATGCTATGATAGAAGAGTATCAGTCGATCATGAAGAATGATGTTTGGGATGTTGTCCCAAGACCAAAAGAGAAGTCAATTGTAACTTCCAAATGGGTCTACAAGATCAAGCATGCTGCAGACGGTAGCATTGAAAAATATACAGCAAGATTTGTGGCTCGGGGTTTCTCTCAGAAAGAAGGAATAGATTATGAAGAAACCTTTGCACCTGTAGCTAGATACACTTCCATCAGATCAATACTCGCTCTGGCTGCAGTGATGAAATGGAAGATACACCAGATGGATGTCAAGACTGCTTTCTTGAATGGTGTAGTGGAAGAGGAAGTGTATGTAGAACAGCCACTCGGTTTTGAGACACATGATAGGGAGTCTCATGTGTGCAAATTGAAGAAAGCCCTGTACGGTTTGAAACAAGCACCCAAGACATGGTACGGTAGAATTGACAGCTTTCTATCCAATTTGGGCTTTACCAAGAGTAAAGCAGATTCCAACCTTTACTACAAGGTCGAATATGGCAACCCAGTGATCCTTCTACTATATGTAGATGATCTATTTGTGACAGGTATGGATGGGTTGATTGTTGATACGAAGAGAAAGCTTGCTGCCGAGTTCGAGATGAAGGACTTGGGTATGATGCATTATTTCCTAGGTATGGAGGTGTGGCAGAGTGTGGATGGAATCTTCCTTGGACAAGGAAAGTATGTAGTAGAGATCCTGAATAGGTTTGGGATGATGGACTGCAAAGCCATGGCCACACCTATGGCATCGAACCTGAATCTATTGAGTGATGCTTCATCAGAGTCGCTTGATGCTACGATGTATCGTCAGATGATTGGGTCATTGATGTACCTGATGAACACGAGACTAGACATTTGCTTTGTTGTGAACACCTTGAGCCAGTTCTTTACAGATCCAAGAAATGTTCACTTGATTGTTGCAAAGCATATTCTGAGGTACCTGAGGGGTACAGTTGATTATGGGCTCAAGTATGAGTCGAATCAGAAGATTAACCTGGAGGGTTATGTCGATTCAGATTGGGCAGGCAGTGTCATCAATAGGAAGAGCACTTCAGGATGTTGCTTCAGTATGGGATCAGGTGTGATCTCTTGGTTTAGCAAGAAGCAATCCTGTGTGGCACTGAGTACAGCTGAAGCAGATTATGTCACAGCTTATTTAGCTAGTTGTGAGGCAGTATGGCTGCGGAAGCTACTGTCTGATATATTTGATCTCCAGTTGGATGCTACTTATATACATTGTGACAACCAGAGTTGCGTGAAGTTGTCAGAGAATCCAGTGTTCCATGACAAGTCGAAGCATATCGAGATCAAGTATCACTATATCAAGGATATGGTGCAGAGGGGAGCATTGAAGCTCCAGTATGTTGCGATGGAGGAACAGATAGCTAATGTATTAATGAAGCCATTGGCTAGGATGAAGTTCGAGTACTTCAAGGAGAAGCTTGGTGTTCTCCAAATCGAGGTTTCCTCCAAGAGAAAGTGATGAGACCCATAGCCATTCTGACATGGTGAGAGGATTGGTTCCTTCCATGGTCAGATGTAAGGGCTGAGCCATTCTTTCATGGTGAGAGGATTGGTTCCTTCCATGTCAGATATGAGTGCTGGCCATTCTGTCGAGTAGGACAGATGTAAGGGAAACTACCATTCTGGGAATGGAGGCACCTGGTCAGTTACCAGGAAAACTCATTCTAGGACTGAGAATCCATTCTAATGTGATAGATGGATGTGTTCCCACTTGATCAAATGTAAGGGATGAACCATTCTGTCATGGCTAAAGGATTAGGTTTCTCCCATGTCAGATGTGAGTATTGGCCATTCTGACGAGTAGGTCAGATGTAAGGGCAACTGCCATTCTAGGAATGGAGGTGCCTGGTCAATTACCAGGTAGCTCAGTCTAGGACTGGGGGCCATTCTGATGCAATGGTAGGATTAGTTCCTCCATGATCAGATGTGAGTGCATGCTCTTTCTGATGCGGTGCTTCGTGCATGGTCAGATTGTAAGTGTAGAGCCCTTTCTGATGCGGTGCTTCGTGCATGGTCAAATTGTAAGTGCAGAGCCCTTTCCGATGTGGTTCTTTGTGCATGGTCGGATTGTAAGTGTAGAGCCCTTTCTGATGTGGTGCTTCGTGCATGGTCGGATTGTAAGTACTGATCCCTTTCTGATGTGGTGCTTCGTGCATGGTCAGATTGTAAGTGTTGAGCCTTTTCGATGCAGTGCTTTCGAGCATGGTCGATTGTAAGTGCTGTGCCTTTCTGACAGGATGAGGTCAGATGTAAGTGCAGAGCCTTTCCGATGCGGTGTGCTTGCACATGGTCGGATATAACTGCTGATCCTTTCTGACAAGATGAGGTCAGATGTGAGTGTTGGGATTTTCTGACAGGATGAAGTCAGATGTGAGTGTTGGGCATGCCTTTCTGACAAGATGAGGTCATATGTAAGAGCTGGGTGGGCCATTCTGACTTAAGTGTCAGATATAAGCGCTGATGAAGACCTACATGAAGGGTAGGCCTACAGGATTGACTCTGTAGAACTTCCTGTGACGAGAAGAATCGAGATAGCACCATTATGAGACAGCATATGATGATGATCCAGACTTGATGATGATCCAGATCAAGTGATCTAGATGAGATGATCCATACTTAATGATGATCCAGATCGAGTGATGATCCAGCAGTGATGAGCCAGTATTCATGATGATGCAGATCCCATGATAAAGAAGAAGAAGATGACTTGAAGACTCAAAGACGAAGAAGACTTGAAGAAGAAGATGACTTGAAGACTCGAAGACAAAGAATACTTGAAGACTAAGAAGACTTGAAGATGATGAGATGATCCAGCTAATGCAGAGAAGAAGACCAGTGCTGAAAATTGTGTCAAAAGAATACCTTCCTAGTTAAGAGGGAGTGTTGATGTATTTGTAACTTCGGAATGTATTCATCTATGTATCTTATGTCTTGTAACCTGATGTTTATTCCGGGATGTATCTATTATGTAATTGAGTCATGTTGTCATGCCTCGATGTTCCGATCGGGAGAATCNAACCCTCCGATTGTCTAAGGGTTAAAGTCCCCGCAGTTCCAGGGCACTAGGGTTATTAGACTCTCCTAGTAGAGGTCGGCCCTAGTAGGGTTTTAGTCATGCTGGGATTAGTATAAATAGAGAACTGGAGTCTCTGTTTATCACACAACTCATACACACTCAAGTGTAGCGCATAGTTGAGGAAGGAGAAGACACTGGGGCTAGATAAGAAGAAGGATATTGTTGTCGGAGATCACGTACTGTTTTGGGCTTTTCTATTTTGGTGTTGATTCTATCTCTGAGGAAGTTGCGGGGTTTTCTCCTTTATGGTTTCCCTGAGGAAAAACATTGTGTTCATTGTCTCTTGTGTTTAATTGTTGTGCTTGTTATTCTCTCAGTTAAAGATCCTAATAATTCTAGCTTAATGTTGAAAAACTAACACAAAATGCTATTAACTTTCTAAGTACTTTATCAGAGGATCAAGTTAAACGGTTTGGTATCCAGGACAAAGTTATTGTTGCCTCTTGGGCTAGAAAAGTAATTGGAAAGTACATAATGTTGGATATTGTACATGCAAAGGTGGATATTATAAGTCATAAGATTAAAGAAGTGGCTGATTTATTTTATCCAATAGTAAACAGGGGAATTCCTTTCTTTTGGGAGGAAAAAGGACCACTATTGTCTCAACAAGAATATTTGGATAAATTGGTCAAGTGCAGGTCAGATCACAGCAAATTTGATGATATGCAGCGAGCCCTGTCTTGAAAAGTTGTGTTTGACAAATTGGCTGGAGAATTTGAATTACTATTTGATTTTAAGGTCGCTTGTACCAAGGTGCCCAATCTTTGATACAAAGACAACATAGAGCTCAGAGTTCTGGCACATGAAATGGTCATTGCAGACCTGCCCAATTCTGAACATTGGAGATCAATTCAACAGTATGGATCAACCAAGTTTAAATTAAATCCATGAAGACATCAAGGAGGATAGCGCAAGATGATTTTCAGCAAAAGACATATTTATGATAAATGTTATTTTAAATTCATTTAGTTAAGAAGTTTTGTTATCTTAGAGTTTCTTTGTAATAGACAAGCACTTCGACACATGTAATAAATTATTTAAACCATTAGGCAGTTAGGTTTATTTTTCATCTCAAGGAGAAATGTATAAGTATTCATACTTTTGATTAAGCAAGAGTTGGAACCCGTGAGATTTTGGAGAATTTTGTTTTCAAGAATTTCTTTAATAAAATTGCAGAGCCAAAAGTTGGTGTTTTTTCAGAGATTCCTGTGTTATTCGATGTTACAGTCTGTATTTTCCCTTCTTATGTGAATGCTTTTCCAGTTTATCTTTCCATTATGTTTTCCTTCATCTCTGAAATAAGTGTATAACAGTTTGGAATTCATATTTATTATGCTTTTTCTATTGTTTTTTAGATATCCACTAAACTTTTCTTCTAAAGTTAATACAGAATTCATTTTACAATGCTCTGTGTTAATGGTCTGTTCATGTTCTTCCTTTTCCACCAGATAATCAAATTTTGATTGTGACCGAGTAGCTACCTTGCCTCTGTTTAAAACTTCCATGCATAGAGTTTTGTTCATCTATTTCATATTTTGAATCCATAGCCCAATGGTCATGCGTTTTGTTTCAACCAATCCTATCAATTACAAACACTTTCACTTATACATATATGGCCTTGTTAATATTCTGTGAGAGATCCCTCTATGAAGAGGAAAAATCCATTTTTCTCTTTTAAAGTGGTTTTTGTTGTTACCTAGGAATAGCCTTTACAACCTTTGGTAATTTTCCAGTGATAACACAAAATTTCAGCAGCATTACTAAGGGACAATTAGGCCAGACAGAGGACCGAAAATGCGGAAAGGTCCCTGTACTCTCTCAGGTCTACAGAACAGAGGAGTGTGTCGGAAATATAAGGCTATTGGTGCCGAAATGTCACCATCAAAGCAAGCGAGCCTGCATTTAAGATGTTGTGGTCCCATCCCGCACAGAACGCATGTCACAACACATTCCTTATTTTGGTAATAAGTAGTGGCAAAGCTGCCACCTATTGAAGTTTGTCAGGATTGTGACGGAATTGTTCTGGGTTAATCCCACATTTTGTAACAATTTGATACAGTTGTTTCGGGACATATCCCCATAGTATTCCGCATTATAAAAAGAATCTCCCTTGAGGAGGATAAAGTTGGACTTATTTTCATTTTTTAGGCCTGAGCGTCAGTTTGTAGCTCTGCAACAATTTTGGAAGCATTAATGAATATAGTTCTCTGTGTTTATGAGATTCATCATGGTGCTTACATTTAGTGTGTATTTTTTCTGTTTATTTCATTTACATCTGTGTTATTTCTACCAATACATTTCTAGATTAGCATGCTAGAATTCGCCCTCTGTTAGGCGCTCCTGCATCAGAAATCGTGTTTGTTGTGTGAATGTGATATGCTTCTATAGAATTCATCTATTGATAGGTGCTATGTTTTAACTTTCCCCTTTGTTATTTTCTGCTAAAGGTGTTGCAAGGGATTCGCCTATCGATAGGTTCCCCTTTCCGTGCTGGGATTTTCCTGTTTCCTCTCACCACTACTTAAAAGATATTTTGCTAAATGTTGTGCTTACTTTTCCTCATATTGCCGAAGAGAAATCATTGTTTATTACAGGTTGTAATGGCCTTAAATGTTTCAGGTTGTGACTCCATCACCCAATGGTTTAGATTTGGTTTGTTTGTTCAACCCATTTTATTTTGTAACTGTCCATGTTACTAGCATAAATCTAGTCTTCTCCATGCTCTTTAATGCTGAATGTTTATGTTAATGTTACCGTGACAAGAGAGATCCATCTTTGACTGTGTTGGCTAGAACCCAGTCTAAAGATTGGTTGAAATGGTTACCCCTGTGACTTCCTACATCAACCATAGGAAAATTACAGGGTGCTAACATTACGGTTACATTGTATCTTGTTGTGATCCTGGATTTATTTGTGATGATGTGATTGGGTAGAATATAATGTGAATTCCTCTTCACACTTCGTAAAAGTGTTTCTTGCATCCCTCCCTCAGACATCTTGGGTGATACTGTGCCGACTCTACAGGTGTTGCTGGAAGGGAGTATGTGTTAGTAATTGTTGATAGTAGTGCAAAGTGAACCCCTATCGACTATGTCAAAAAATGGTTATGTTGTCAGGACCATAGTACAGAGAGGAAGGGACATGTTGTGGCATCTGACGAAACCAAAGATCCAAGATTGATTTGATAAGAAACTCCAATATTTTGCGGAAGAAGAGAACTAGAACCCGAGATTAACAACAGAAGATTGGTTGGGAAAATATATCTACTTAGACATTCACGAAATATTTTTCTCTAAATTTCCGATAGTACTGTATGAGTGGTTGGAGCAACTTACTTTTTAGAAGAATAACTTCCATGGAGGTGATCCTAATCAATGGACCCCGAAACCAATCGAGTAGTTTCGAAAGGAGAACAGCAAAGATTCAAGGGTCATCTGCGTATCGATAGACACCATTTTGGAAGGGTACATTATTGAATTCACCGTCGATACAATCAAATCTTATAGTGACACAAAAAGAGAATTTTTTAAGGGACCAAGGGGGGTATTTCTATTTTCATTGCAATTATGGATCAAGACGTTCACCTGTGAAAAGGGGATATTAAGATGATTTTCGACGAGTAAATCCCTGGTCTGCGGAGATTGTGGGTACTGCGAAGTTCAGGTTTTGATGGAATGATATGAGATAGATGGATGGGAGTCACGACGATACTATGAGGTAAGTCGCGAAAGAGTGTGGTCGCCTACAAATTGGGGTGAGGTTCCGGCAAGAAAAGAGGAGGAGGACTAAGGAGAGTCCTATTGTGACTGGAATAGAAAACTATGAGAACAAACCACAAGGGACTAAGAGACCCTATAGTGACAAAGGAAATGACCAGGCTAAGCCCAAACCTGATGAAGAACCAACCCAAAGCTACAATGTACCTACAACTCGATGCATCGTGTCGAGCTTAGGAGGAATAAATGTGAGTTCATCTTATGGTTGTCATGCATGTCAACACAGTGGTAATAGTAGTGGATCAATAAGCACCAAGAGGAGACTCAAGATGGCAGGTGACAATGTAAAGATACCCTTGTTTCAGGGTAATGGGACTAAGGATCCTGAACATTATTGGTTCTTATGCGAAGCAATGTGGACAGTGAAACAAGTACAAGATGATGATATCAAGAAAGGACAACTAGAGACTACCTTTCGGGGTCAAGTGTTGGACTGGTATATGAAACTCATGCAAGTATTGACGGGGCATCCCTGGAAGACCCTGGCACAAATCAGGATTGGCCTGGTCAAGGAATTTAAGAAACCAAAATCATAATCACGGTATATTACCGATTTGAAGGAAATAAAGCAATTCCCCAATGAGTTGGTGTGGGGTTTCTATCATCGATTCAAAAATCTAATGGCCAAGGTTAGCTTCGGAATGAGTGATGTGCAACATAAAGAATGTTTCATTCCATCCTTGGTACCCCACATATTCATGCCACTAATGAAACAGAAGATCGCATCTCAAGTGGAAGCCCTGGAAATTGTGATGAAGCTTAAGGCTTCACCAGTCGGCAAAACAAGAATGGGCATGAGACAGATCCATTCACAGTTGACGAACCTCACTATCCAACTATAGGATATTAAGAAGGGGAAAGAAGTATATGAATAAGTATGGTGCATTTGATGTCGGTCCAAAGGACATCACAAGGATCAGTGTCCAGACTTCCTTGATTATTTACAATATGGGGCACCAAATCCACTGAGTCAAGGAGGATTTCCCTGGTGCCGAATTCGTCAAAAAAGAGGACATCGGTTATAGAAATGTGTGTACTTACAGAATGTTGTGTCAAAACCAGCTAATATTTTCTGCAAATTATGTCGGTCGATTGGTCATGAAGAAAATGATTGTAGAGCTTATGATTTTCTCCAAGAAATAACTATGGATATATAATTTATGAAGGGGGAAGAATAACGACCAACGGAAAGACCTCAACCGCAACTGCAGTATAATCAGCCGCAACCGCAATATAATCAGCCATAACCATGGTATAACCAACTGCAACCACAATATACTCAACCCCAATATAATCATAAGCAACTGCAGTATAATCCGCCACAACAGTAATTCAACAAGCCACGGTACAACCAGTAGCTGTACCAGCGGCAAGGAGTATTCCAAGGAGGATTTGGCTATGGAGGTCGTGACGGAGGCTTTAGTCCTAGAGGAGTTATTGATCAAGGTCACGGACCGGTTACGTGCTATAATTGCGCAGTAGTGGGACATTACCAAAGGGACTGTCAAAATTTAAAACCTTGGTGTGCTTATTGTAGTGTATCATATCACACTGTTGAATAATTCCCGTGGTTAATTGCAAAATGGCAAGATAATAATGTGCCACAACCGCAACTAAACCATAATATAAATCAAAATCAAAATCCTGGACCGGATGTTGGGACTATATCGGCTGAACTAAAGACTCATCTAGTACATTTCAATGTAGTAATGATTGGAGGAGCTACAAGAGGAGATGATGGACCACTATTAAATGTTCGGCCGACAGTTGGAAAGAAATTCCAATTTGATGTGAAAATGAAAAAAGATACCTTCTTCGAAGTGAAAGGCGCTCTGATCAAGGACAATGGTAAGTTATCTATTTACGAGATGTCATCGAGTTTTGATTCAACAAACTCACCAAGGTCGCAAGGAAAGGTTAGTACCTTGAAAAATTTTCTAGAAAGTTATCTAACATTAGCAAAGGATCATGATGCATTAGCAAAGATAGAAATTTTTTTGTATCGATGGAAAGAAGGGCGAGAATATCGCCCGCTTATTCGTTGCAAAAGAAGAAAATGGGAAGAAAATGAGAAGGAATGTCCAGATCGGTGAATATGATGTAGATTCAATCATCTTGGATCTAGGATTGGATGTGAATATCCTAACTAAGCATACATGGGAAATGATGGGGAGGCCACAGTTAGTATGGTCCCATGTACAGCTTCATCTGGAAAATCAGGCCAAGGTTTCTCCAATTGGACGAGTACCTCGTCTACCTGTCAAAGTGGAAGGACTGAAGGCATATGCAGACTTTGATGCTATCGAGATAGTCGACAATATAAGAATGTACCCTACACTATTGGGAATCATTTGGGTGATGGAAAACTTGACGGTTATCAATTTCAAGAAAAGGATAATGAAATTCTAGAATCACAACACAAGGGTCATTTCCACATTGGACTCCCTCGAAGGACGGCGATATGTTGAACCAATAAGAGATGAAGTCGTGGGAGGATGGGATAATGCATATAATTTCTCTGAAGACTACATCAATCCCACTATTGATAGAGAGTTGGGATGGCGAAGTATCATCTCAGTGTCTTCAAACTCTAATGAAGTGTTATAAAACTGGCAGAACCGATTGCATGAAGTATCACTCAGGAAGTGTGAACAAATCACTCAGTCAGTGATATGGGTAGCAATGGAAGTATATGATCTGTTGACATACAAAGGAATACCTAACTTGGCAGTTTTTATCAGCGAATTTGAAGACAGACTATCCAAACCACAATGCTTGTTGGTACTAGACGAGGCACTGAAGGCTACTCTGGCAAGATGGTAGGCCATGCACAAGATGTCGATAGCAGACTAGAAAATACGTCGACGACTGATGAAAGTTCAATTCAGGGAGGACGAATACTACCAAGGAAAGAAATATGATCGAAGAAACAAGTATCCAAGCAACCATCTAATAATATGCCAAACAGCATGGGAACTTATTCCAAAGGAGGAATGGGTTCATGCGTTCATCCATACGCTGGACGAAATACCATGAAGATGGTATGTTTATGTAGAGTTGCAAAGGGAAACAACAACTTGGGAAGAACTGACTGTTAGCTTCAGCCATACTTTCAGTTTCGCGGACGGAAATCCATTCACCCATAGTGCGCTACAAGACGTCCACAACAAAGTATTAGAGATAGTTCTGATTGAGCTGCCGACAGGATCACAGTGGACACTAGCACCGCAGATGATGACGAAGTGTTACAAGGTTCAGGAGAACTCGATCACGAAGATGATCCTAGAGTTTTCTATGTTCCAGAGTCGGAAGGAAGTCGCGACATCGAAGCACCAAAAATGCCATGCGACAAATTCAAGCAATTGTTGAAGATAAAGAAGGTCAATATTGGGACAATAGAAGACCTTGAATTTTCTAGTATTGGAGACTATTGAGATGATTCAGCGATGGGGAATGTCACCGATCTACTACGTGAGTTTCAGGACTTATTCTCGACCAAATTTTTCAAGATAAAAGGCGTTTTCGGGGATTTGGGAGAAATGAACATTCCTATGAAACCTTATGTGAAACCAGTAAAGCAGCAACCATATAGGTTGAATCCAAGATACAAAGAGCGCATCAAGGCCAAATTATAGCAAATGATGGATGCATAAATTATTGAGCATGTCAAGGAATCATAATGGATCAGTTTGATGGTTGTGCGGGACAAAAAGATTGGTGAAATCCAGATCTGCATCGATCTGAGGAAATTGAATGACGCAAGTATCCATGATCCAGTTTCGATGAAATTTACTAATGAAGTGTTGGAAGGAGTTGGAGGACAGGAAATCTATTCATTTACGGATGGATTTTCAAGCTATCATCAAATAAGTATTGCAAAGGAGGATAAACACAAAACCACTTTCGGGATAGAATGGGGGTGTTTTTAGTACACAGTGTGTCATTTGGTCTCAAGAATGCACCCATGATTTTTTCAAGGTTAGTTGTTGTTGCATTCAAAGACTTCATTCATAAATTCCTAGCACTCTATTTGGATGACTGGACCGTCTATGGTTTGGTAAAAGACCATACTGTGAACCTTCGATTGATGTTGGAAAGGTGCCGATGACATCAAATTTCTCTAAATATGAAGAAATGTATATTTTGTGCACCATTTGGAATCCTATTGGGACACATTGTATGCAAGGAAGGCATGTTGGCTGATACCGCCAAGATTGTGATAATTGTTGACCTACCGGCACTAACGACAGTAAAACAGCTAAGAGCAACATTGGGCCACACAGGGTATTACCAGAAGTTTATAAGGGGATATGTAGCGATAAATACACCGATGGAGAAATTATTGAATAAATATGTGAAGTTCAAATGGAACGACGAGTGCTAGAGGAGCCTCGATACCCTAAAGCAAAATATGGTCACAGCATAGATATTAGTTTTTCTAGATTGGAAAAAGAAGTTCCATGTCCATGTGGACGATTCATCAATCACATTAGGATTAATATTGGCCCAACCAGGAGAAGGATCAATCGACCACCCAATTTTGTTTGCAAATGGGAAGTTGTCTACTGCGAATAAAAAATACGCTATGACAAAAAGAGAAGGATTGGCGATGGTGTATGCCTTGCAAAAATTCCACCACTACCTATTAGGAGGGAATTTCAAAATGTTTACTGATCACTCGGCATTGAAGTACTTGTTCAATAAGCCTGTGTTGGGGGGGAAGATCTATCGATGGTTGTTACTATTCCAAGAATTTTATTTTGAGATCATTGTGAAACTCGGACGGTTGAACGCGAAACCCGATCATCTATCAAGAATAGAATTAGGTGAAGAACCAAGCAGAATCAAGGATGGATTACTTGATGCATAGTTGTTTAGATTCAGAATGATTGATGACCATTATAAACGAATTGCTCAATTTTTTGTGACAGTAAAATCCCTGGAGAAGTTCACTACTAGTCAGAAGAAAACACTAGTTGTCAGAGTCGCTGACTTCCAATTGATCGCACGAAATCTATACAAGATGGGGTCGTATGAAATTCTTCATCAATATGTTCTTCCGCATGAGAAGGAAAGAGTGTTGGAATAGGTGCACGATGGAATTGCAGGAGGGAAATATGGAGGACACGTAACAAACATAAAAATACTCAGAGTTGGATTATGGTGGCCAACAATACATTGTGACACAGCAGATTATGCTAAAAGCTGCAATGTATGTCAAAGAATAAGAAAGCAATCGCATAGATACGAGATGTCATTAGTACCTTAGGTAACACTACAGCCATTCGACAAGTGGGAAGTTGATTTCGTGGGACCTATCAATCCACTAGGAAAAAGAACAGGTGCAAGATATATCATTAGTGCGGCTGAATATCTAACGAAATGGGATGAGGCAGCACCAGTAAAGGATTGCACTGTCGCGACAACAGCAAGGTTCCTTTTAGACAATGTGGTTACTTGATTTGGATGTCCTAATATATTGATGAGCGATCAAGGAGTTCATTTCTTCAATCAGAAAATCAAATCAATGACTGAGGAATTCTAAATAATGCACAAGAAAAGTACTCCATATCATCCATAAGCAAATGGAGTGGTCAAGACGTTCAACAAGATATTCAAAAATGCACTTACTAAGGTATGCGACACAAATCATGACGATTGGGATCTAAAAATACCTGGGATACTATGCTCCTACCAACGACATGTAAAATACTGACAGGCCAGAAACCATTCAAGTCGGTTTACGGATAAGAAGCAGTGATGTCGATGGAATATATAGTCCCCATACTACGCATAGTAGCAGTAACAGGAATGAGCGACGAATGAGCAATTGAAGAAAGTTTGGAGCAGTTAGTAAAACTCGAAGAGGATCGCTTCATTGCAGGTTTTCATCAGCAAGTAGAGAAGGATCGACAGAACGGATGGCATGATTGCCACGTAAAGATGAAACACTTTCATCGCAAATATATGGTTCTTCTCTACAACAACAAGTTTTTGAATCACCCAGGTAAGCTTTAGATGCATTTGCTTGGTCCTTACATTGTACATTTCATTGCTAATGGAGGTGCGGTACAGTTGCAACATGTAAATGAAGTATTGTTTCCAAAACTAGTAAATGAGAGCCAACTAAATCCCTATTGGGATAGCCCCGCACAGCACCAATGCTAACAACCAACAAAAAAATGATGAAAAATTACGGAGGAAAGTCTGTCGACAGAAAGAAAAGCGACGAGAAAATTTGAACCACGACAAGGTTTGGAGCTTGTCAACATCTGACGAGGTGCGAACTAGTCAAATCGAGCAATAAATGACGTAGTTAGATAGAAAGGTTGACATCACAAGTTGGAAAGACCCACATTTAATGATAAATGTGTGCATTGGATTTGCAGAATTGACGGAGGATCTGGTCAATCAACGCAGGATTTGGCAATGATGATTCAAATCTCTCGCATGAAATGATCGGGGGTTATAAAAACAGGTCGAAGGGAATGGTTCAACCCATTGTGTGGGTCAAGAGGAAGAGTTAGAATGAAGAGAAGAAGCGTCAGAGTGAAGAGAAGTGTTGCAGAGGCCATGGCACATATTATTTCAAGCACAAGTACACAGGAAACACCATTTGCGAGGACATCCATAGTGGAAGAACAACCAGAGATTGTGTCCACACCAGTGCGAATAGTTAGGAAGAAAAGAAGTGCCACTTGTCCGATAACTCCGGATAGAATAAGCAAGACGAACCAGAGCTATAAAAGGGGGGTCGCAATAGAGGGAGAAGTAGGTCCATCGACAATGGCAGAAGAGGAAACAACAACAAGGGGAAAACTATTGGGATTGACGGTAGCAGACATTCCAGGGTACATACCACCGAAAATGTAAGGGGCATCGGTCGTATGCATTGGAAAAAAACACCAAGTATTCCATAAAGATTCCTGCAACACCGAAGGGCGTCCATATGACGACCAACATAGTGTCGCTACTGCAAAAGTTACAGTATAGTGACCATGACATATTGGCATTCTCGGAATGAACCAAGGGCATGCATCAGGAAACAGCACACGGTGAAGGAGGTCTGATCACTAGATAGCCAATACAATGTGCATTGGGGTCGCAGCGGTCAAGGATGTCGTAGATCATCCATATGCCCCTTTTTGGATGCTCTGCAGAAGTGAATGCATGCGTGAAGCATTTATTGTCCTGCTTCCATGGTGGATATTTATGGTTGGGCACAAAGGTTCCAATTATGGTCGAATTGATATCCCAGATCACAGGCTTACCCAAGGCGGGGGTTGATCTGTCGCAGTACTTCCAAGGAAAGGATAATGACAATAAATTAGTAGTGAAGCTGAGAAACAAATATGGGGTCAAGAAGGATTCTAGAGCCTACATAATCGACACAATTAACGATCAGGCGGTCAAAATCACGGAAAAATTGTTGACAATAGAGATTGTAAGGAAGAACCAACCCCAATAATGTAGATTGGGAGTCATCACATCAACAGAGCAATGCGCAGCAAGGGTACAAATGAACTGGTGCCTTTTTTTGTTGAATGAGCTAATGGAGGAAGCAGTATTAGCAAAAAAGGTCGGTAATCCCTTTACATACTCTTGGATCTTAATATTGATTGCGTTGGTTGGATGGATGGAACCAACGCACTACCAAGGAATGGAGTTTGACATTGTCAACATATGCCGAGCGAGGTATAAAAACTTGTGGGCACTCAATGACAAAGAAACAAAAAATACCAACAATATCTAGTTCTGCCTTTACTAGGAAACATTGTGAGAGGGAGAAGTCAAGGTGTCGCAACTAACAAAACAAGTTGCAAAGAAGTACTAGAGGATCGCACAGTTTTCGATGGGACCCCACATCATATAGATTCAGGCGTGGGAAGATATAGAAAAGAAATGGCTCATGACGCAATATAAGCTAACTGATGAGGAGTTGGATTCCATCGTAGAGGAATGGCCTGCGAAATGAAAAGTTACAGTAAGTGACGAAAAACTATCGGAACCAGGAGATAGACCACCGATGGATATCCCAAAATTTCAATATGAGACCAAGGACTTAGAGGATGAATAAAATTAACAAGACGAAGCATCATCAGCAACTCCAATAGATTCAGAGTTGGACAAACAACAATAAGAAGCGCAGACGAAGTGTCGATTCAAGCAAGGTGAGGGGAACAGAACCGCGAGACTCTTGGATGGCCAAGTGAACAAAGTATTGGAAGTTATCACTACGACAGCTAATGAGAATTGGGCGAAGGTGAAACAACATGCAATGGGATATTTCCATCAAGTTACATAGCTATTGCAAACACTCATGAATGCAGTACTAGAGACAAAGATACCGTAAGAAGGAATGTTGCAAAGGGCAGTCGAAGTAGACATCGGCACAAAAGTTCAACTGGTGCATATTTTACCACATGAGATAACAACAATAGATGAAGATGTAGATGATACATTACGAGGGCACAGCCTGATCGGTATCGACTTGAACCTGCTTCTGATGTCTATGTCGGCACGCATTCACATCGCAGCAAGAGAGGAGATCATGGATCACAAAGAAACAACCCATGATCAGCTAGTCCACTACAAACAACAGGTATAAATCACTGAAGAGGAGCTTCAGTGACTAAAAGCAGAAAAGGAGGCCATAATAAATGAAAATACAAAGGCATTCGAATACATGCAAATACTGAAGATGGCAGTCTTCTTAACCTGCGAACAAGTACTTGAAGTTAGCCCGAAAATTCTTGCGGAAGCAAAGGCATTGCATCTAGGAAAATTCGTTACATATTTATGAAAGGAAAACGAGGAATTGCAAGCTAGAGTGGTACCCATCACACCTCCAGAGAATATAGAAGAAAGGAGAAGTCTGATAGAGGATGTCACAACAAAGATTGCAAAACTAGAGAATGCAGCATAGATGATTGCAGAGGAGATAACACAGTTTTTGGGTAGCTTGGTATAAGATGAACAGTTGCACCACCTGGACATGAAACTTGGTGAGGTAGAAGCACAGTTGGAAACATTAAGGGGGTCACTTAAAACAATTCCCTCACTTGCGCAAGTAACCAAGGTGTCAAAACATAAAGAGTTACAGCAGCGGGTTAACAAGGCACGTACAAGGCACCAATGAATAATGGCGCATTTCGATGAACTTCAAGGTACAGCAAAACAATTGGTACTCAAATCCATGGAAGAAATAATGAAGACCAAGGTAGAGTTGAACAAAGTACAGCAGATGAGCGAGGAGAACCCAACAGAGCAGGAATTGGAAGAGTTCGCAGCACTTAGAGAAATGGTCAGAGAAGCGGTCGACCGAGTCAAAACAGAGTACGATGAATTTAAGGAAAAGTTGAACGCATCGGTTGCTTCCAGCTGAGGTGGCTCGAGGACGAGCCACAAGTTTGTGTTGGGGGCATGTTGGCATAGGAGTGCAGCGCACAAAGTGCAGTACCACCACCGATAAGAAGGGCATTAGCAAGGAGAAGATTCAACTGCAGAACATAAAGAAACTGAGAAATAAGGATATTGGTTGAGTTAGTTAACGATTGGTCAAGTAGACCATTTTGTAACGGCCAACTGAGCCTATAAGTAGAGTTATAACTGTAAATATTAGATCATCAAGAGGGAAGGAATTATCTTTAGCACCGATTGTGTGAAGATTCTTCCTTATTAATTGAATTTGTGAGATCAACATTTTGGAGCCTCTAGATTGTAATGTTTCGTTCCTGCATATTATTTTTTTGGTATGGATTCTGTTTTTTCTACATTACTAAGTTAGATCTGTGTCGATATGCAATGGATCGGATAAGTTGATGAATGATTGTGATATATCTGAGTTTTTACCTTTAATGTTATGTAAATGATGCAGAGGATCGCAGTATTTGTTAGTTTAATGTATGTTGATATCTTTGCCGATTTGAATCTGGGTTAATATGCATGTGAATCATAATGGTAAGTAATCTTGGTCGGTCTAAATATGGGTTAATGTGATTGTGAATTGTAAAGTAGATTTGGTTAATAGTGTGGTTACATTGTATCCCATTTTGATCCTAGCCCTTTCTGGGTTATGTTATGATTGGGTAGAAGATAATGCGAAGTCCTCTTCACACTGCGAAAATGTGGTTCCTGCAACCCTCTCTTAGACATATCGGGTGAGACTGCGCCTGCTCTATAGATGTTGTTGGAAAGGGTAAAACCTTTCAGGTCAATGTTTAGGGAGTCTATGTCGGTAGTTGTTGACAACAGTGCGAAGTGAACCCCTATCGACGGAACTATGTCAACACAGATAGCCTGTACAAACCAAGGTTAGGAAATGGAGAATCTTTCAACAATTGAATCTCATGTTGAACCTCTCTCATAGGAGGTAATCCTTCTAATTCTTGAAATATTCAATCAAAGGCATAAACCACTTTAATTAAATCATTTTTATGCAAAGGATCACATCCCTCGAAAGCACTACTACCAATAAATCACTACTACTTTCACTTTCTTTGGGCTTAACAATCATGAGAATAAATTTATTGTTTTCGTTTCATTAGAGGAAATTTCAACTCAAAATGGGCCTTTCAACCCTAATTCAAATTCCATGTCATCATGCGTTAGCCAATGAAATTGCTTTAAATTCGAAATACCGTATAGGTATTAAACAATTTTTTAATATAAATTTGGGGATAGGTATCATAAAAAAAAAACTAATTTTTCAACGAGCTGTCCCGATCAAAATTTGAGTAAAAACATAGGGAGATATGTCAAAAATACGAACAAAAAAAGTAGTTTTTTTCTTTTCTTCCTCCAAAATTAATAAATATTATTTTATTATTTTAACTATTATTTTATTATTTTCCTTAGGAGGCCCATTTTGAGTTGAAATTTCCTCTAATGACAAGCCTCTTCATCTATCATATAGAAACAAGTGACAAATTTGTCTTCATACGATGTGCTCTTACTATGAATGTCCCATCTTTAAAGAAATGATAATTTTTTTCTTCATGTAGAAGATTGACTTCTTGTCATAAAGATAAGGACTTCCTAATACAATACCACAGATATCTAATGGGACCACATCCAAATCAACTTCATCCACAAATCCAGAAGTTATAGCAAACATGAGTCTGCACTACTTCATAAATTGTAGTTGTATATTTTCACACACCCAACCAAGTGGATATGGTTTAGGATGTGGCTCTGTTTCCAAACCAAGATTTTTAACAATCTCTTTTGAAATCAAGTTAGCTTGTGATCCACTATCAAATAAAGTATCAACTTTGGTATGTTTAGAAATCACCTTTACATGAAATAGCTCACTCCTTTTCTTTTCATTAATAACATGTCCAACTTTATAATTAGAAGAATATTTACCTTGTAAACCTATGGCTACGATTTTCATCTCATCTCCAGAGTCTGATCCCAAATCATGTTGGATAGTGGTAGTATTCTTATTTTCTTCCTGCATGTTCTGAAACTTCTCTGCATTGAGTTTCATGTGGATTTTCCAACATTTGGACACATCATGACCCTTTTTCTGACAATGCGTGCATGTAGGTTTATCACCTCCTTTCTTCACATTAGTTGTTTTCTTTCCTTTATCTTTACCTTTAAACTTATTCCCACCTAGCTTAAAGAATTCTTGGAAAAGTTATCAGTAGTCTTCTTCCCCTTTGACTCGATATGGGTGGATTGGATACACACTTCATCCAAATTGTTAGGATTAAACATCAAGATTGTATGTTTTAAGTAATTATGCAATCCACCTTTATATTTGAGAATTGTTTCCCGAGTATAGAGAGGAATACCCAACACTAAGGATCTCTTTTTAAACTCTTGTGTGTACTCATGCACACTTTGTCCCTTTCCTTGTCTAAAATTAGGCCAGTCCATCATAACTTGTTGTGTATACCCCAATCGATAGAACTGTTTTTTTAATGCTGAAACAAACTCACAACAAGAAGAAATGATATTACCTCTAACAAGCAGGTCCTCTTGAGTTTTTATCTCCCACCATACAAGAGCAATGCCTCCAAGACTTAGTGAGGCCAATTGGATTTTATCTTCATCTCATGTCAACTTTTCAATTCTGTAATAAACCTCTATTTTCCTAACCTAGTCACCAAGTTTTTTAGCATTAACTTCTCCATTAAACATGGGTGAATTATATTTTATATCAAGCTTTAACAATGGCATGTCCATATCAGATTTCTCAAAATGATTTTTATGTGCATCAAATGAAGTATTGGAAGAACTATCACTAGAAGAAGATGGTGGAGTTTTGGGGGGTTTTCCTCCATTGGATGAAGTATTACATGCTTCCTTTATCTGCTTATTTATCTTCTTATCCAACCTCCTTTGGTAATATGAAAACAACTTTTCTACCATGTCAGACATCTAATAGAAAGATTTGCAGAAAGCCTTATCATCCTCTGCTCCATAATTTTCATTGTTCATTTCCTTCCTTCAAGTTACCCATCCAATTTCAGGAATGAAAGGTTCAAGTTCTCCTTCACCTGCTTTAAACTTGGACCTAGTAAGAATTCACACACTCACAATTCCTTGGGTTAATCAATCTCTGATACCAACTTGATCTGAATATTATAGGATCGTTTTAACCATGAATGTTGTGGTTCTATGTAAATGATTTTAAAACGGTAAATTATCTGTGCAAGACTTTAAAATGGAAATTCTTTAAACAAATGCAAATCAACACAATTGCAAACCATAAATTGAATGTTGAATTGATAATGGAGTTCGTCTCTAAAGTTCTATGTCTTCGAGTCCTAGCTTCCAATGGGACCATTTCAATTAATTGTTTCAAATGTTGCTAACTTACAAAAAACTCTCAGATGTTATGCATGTTACTTACAGACTACACCAATGCTTAATTAGCTTTTCCAAGGATTTCCCTTGACACAGTGTATGAGAACTTGTCTCTTGCGTTAATGGAACCACCTCATAACCACTCTACATCTTCATGCACTAGTAATTATGATAGTTATCAATCTTATCATTGTCAACTTCGAACTTCTTAAGCTCAAACGGGCTCTATGAACTCGATTGCTCAACAAATTATTTCTATATCTATCTCTCTATCACCGATACGCGTCCAAATTACATGGTTAAATAGCAAACTATATTGGTTTTTGTATCCACAAGTGTTGTGTCCAATTAGCGGATTCTTTTTCCCAAACTATCACTTAAGATGATAACAAAGATCAAATGCATGATATTAGAGGCACAAATTATGGATCATATCAAAGATTCATGCTTAAAATGCATTCGTCTGGCTAAAACCCAAATCTATAATGATAACTTCTAGATTCAATATGGGTCGTTGATGTAGATCAGCTGCAAATATTCTGGATCATCAATCTCGACCGTTCCAATGCCAACTATGCCAATCCCAACCATTCTGATATCGATTTGTCCACTGTGTCTCTCACGACGAGCTTCCCCCGACTATTTCAATCCCAACCATTTATATCTCGATTACAGAAGTTGAAATTCGGAACTCCAAATAACACATACCTTCTTTGGCGACGTTCTAATCTCGACTATTCTAATCCCGATTGCAAAAGTCAGAAGTTAGAACTCCAAATAGCACATACCTTCTATGTTGACGTTCTGATCCCGATTGCAGAAGTCAAAAGTCAGAACCCCAAACCAATTTTTTCAAATACCATCTCGATTGTCGACTCCTGAATGCTCTGATCCCGACGTCGAAAGTCGAAATTCGGCTCGGGTGCATCAACCATTCAAATTTTCACCCTGACTTCCAGTTCTCGAATGCGGAAATCGAAACTAGATCTTGTTTTCGCCTGCCATGTGTCGACGGATGATTGGTCCACATACCAAAACTTCAGGACTCGATATCTTCCACGTCTGAAGTTTGTTTTTTATGAAATTGGTATCATTGGAAATATCTCAACAAGATCTATACAACCATGTTCTTCTGATCAACATTTGAAGACTTTAATTTTTGGGTGATTTGGTAGATCCACCTAGATCACACCTTCATCTTGCATAGCGAGGATTTATTTCCATCAAACCTCTCAATCATGAACTTGGTTAAACCCCTTGTCTTTGTTGCAGCTCCCACTCACATAAAACCCTATGTCTACAAGTTTTTCAGGATCTAATACGGTATGTTCGAAAAATATTAAAAAAAATAGAAGCAAACAAAAATAAAAATAGAACACAAGATTTATGTGGAAACCCTATTGTACATTGCTAAAACCATGAGGCAGTGGTAGCTTTGGTCTTTTATTATTACTTAGTGAAAAAACTTACAATATTTTCTTCTATTGTTATACAATGCTAGGGTCACTTCCCTGTATACAATACATATGAGGGTTCTAGAAGGAACTAAATAAACTAAAAGGGTGTAGAAAATTTTGCCTCAGGCACTCCACCCCCAACGCATACAAATCCTGTGAGGGGGTAGTCGTGTAACAACATACAAGAAATGTCAGAGATGTGGACATTGACTTCACATCCTAATAAGATCACCATTACTAACATAATTCAGATGGATATCGTGTTTTCTACTTATCTTGTATATTTCCTCCTATTGTTGGGTGTCCACAACTAGAGCTACTTTGTTGTTTTATTGGGAATCAAGGTATGAACGAAGGCTTATCATTGATATCTTGGGATCTAATAATGGTTTAACATATACACGTGCATAGAATATTGTACTCATTATACAATGGTTTATTAGGGCCATGAGTGGGAATGCAACATAACAAACCCTTGTGCATTGTTATATTTAGCATGATACACATGTACCCAATATACCCCTATGTACAATGGGTACATGTGTCATATTTGGCATTCTACACATGTCAGTTTGGACTTTCGATGTTATTGATGCTTTTACAATATCTAGTTCATGTGCTTTTTTAAGAATATGGTGAGCATGGAAATTGATTCCCAAACATACATTGGGGATATTTGGAATATCAAGGAGAGTATGATATGGTTGTCCATTCAATTTGGACCTTTTTCACTAAAAAAGACAACTGGGGTTGCTTCTAATCTTTTTTAGAAAGTGATTGGCAAATAAAGGCTTTCAGATATGAGGTGATTTCTGGGACAATGGTGTGAATGGTTGTTTATCTTGGAGAGATCTTAATTACCCCCAAAAGCTCCAAGTTGTATATTATTATATTTTAATGGCACTCTAAGAGAGAATTCCATTGAATTATTTCTTCAGAATAAATTTGCATTCTTATAAGCCTATTTGGAAGGATTGGAGATTATCTTGTGGGATAGTACATATGGAATATTGAACAAAGGAACTCAATAATAGGAGTAGGGCAAGGCAATCAATAGCATATTGTCTCAATCAGAAATGGCAGGTCCATGATCACAAAATACAATGGATTAGATCTCATGATATCTTGTAGTGACATCATGAATTCTTATGTTTTCATGGCACTATAAGAGAGAATGCCAATGAAGAATTGGAGATGCTCTCATGGGAAACTATTTATGGAATATTGAACATGGGAACTATGTGATAATACTAGGTCAAAGAGATCAATAGCATATTGTTTCATATCAAAAAATGAATGTTCATGATCACAATAACAATGGATTAGCGTAAGGGGTTATCTCAACTGACTATCACCAGTGTTGCTATTCATTTGGCTAATTTCATGATAATGAGTACCCAATTCAAATCCCCTATATTAAGCACACTAAATTGTCGATGGATTGACTAAGGATGCTATCCATCAATATGGGGAAGCATCCCTTGGGTTTCCTGCTAGGTTTTCCTTTGAAAACAAACAATAGATTACGTGTCACAGTGTCTAGTAGTGGCATTGTTCTTTTATGACTCAAGTCGTTCGATGGTTCATCTCTCTTAATAGTTTAGAATTCAAACAATAACTTTGTCATATTGAAGTTATAAATGGATGTTATGTAGGTTTCCATAAGACATGAACAATTAAGTGAGTGATGTGGAACAACGCCTTATGTGGCTTCCTAAGAAATGGAAGTCCATTCATTTAGGTCATATTATGCGCTACCTAGGTATCCCTTTTGGCTATTAGAATTATTTGGGATTGTATTTGACACGAGATTGAATGTAAGATTACATAATAGGTCACTCAAGGCATTTCCCATGTATGTGGGATCCCCTTATTAACATAATTCTCATTCCAAGTTATGTTTTCTTACTCTTCATGTCTCTTTCCTTGTAAACTACTCCAGCATATCTTTGTGGTATGAGGAGAGGGAATAGGGGCTATAATTGATATATTGAGATCTTTATAGCTTTAACCAATACACATGCACATACACATGGGACTAGACCAACTTTTAAATGGGTTACTAGGCCCATGATTGGTAATGTAACTTTGTGAATCCTCATGCACCATTGTGAGTCAATGTGCTACCCCTATAATTAGTAATACCTGGCCCTTTCGGAACTATGTGATATAGTTGACCTAGATGAAGCTTTTAAAATTTATGGTCCAAGTGTTCCTAAAAGGATATGGTGATGGAAATTGGTTTCCAAACTGATGCATTGGGGATATTTGGATTATTGATATGGATAGGATTTGGTTTCACATTACTCTCAAAAACATCATGTTATCATTGTTATGATCTTACAACTCTTTGTTCAGTAATTCCAGATGATATGTCATTTAGAGTAAATTTGGATGCTTATGGGCTTATTTTGAAGGGTTGGAGATGGTCCTATGGGAAACCATTTACAAAATGCCAAACAAGGAAATTTGCGATAAGATTAGGCTACGATGATAAATAGAGTGTTGTCTCAATAAAAAACGACATGTCCGTGATCACAAATTGTGATGGATTGTTGTCATGATAACTTGCAATAACAATCTTCATTAAAGACTAGAGTCCTCATTAAGGTTCAAATCCTTGGTGGTTGGTCATTCATAACAATTCCATAGTGAAGGACCATCTTCATCGTATTGGATTCATATTACCACATAATATAAGATTCTTTGTTGCTCTGCTTAGGTTGGAAAGGGTGTATTTTTGGGATCAATGGATGATTCAACATGATGATAGGAAGATGTGAGATGTGATTTTATTAAATACCATATCATTCTTATGGAATCATCGTTCTCATGCAACTTATCAAGTAACAAGTATATTGTTTAATCAAGAACAAGTATCTTTATTCAAATCAAATTTGGTGATCCAATGGTCCACCAAAATAGTGCATCTTCCAAAAGGATATCGGATTATTTCGGTTGGGAGGAAGGTCAATATGCTAGACCTCCTTTCTTATGTAACTAGGGGGATTTAATGTGACCACCTTATGGTGTCTTGTATCTAACTCTTAATGTAAATGCAAGGGAATTTTTTTGAAATCCAAGATGCATTTTCAATAAATAAAAATCAAATTGAAGTACAAAAAGCAATACAATGATTATCTTAAGATACCCGAAAGATAGATAAGGTTAAACTTGCAGACTTTTCTTTATTGCACTCCAAAGCATTACTATCACTTCACCTTCCTTGTCCTCAAAATCCATACTTCAAAACATTTCATTATGGAGATTGGTGGTCCAATCTACCAAACCCTTATATGTAAAAGGTCAAGGTCAATACAACTTATTGATCAACTTGCAAGTTCAATACACTAGCATAATCCCACCTTGACTCTGGATCTATGAAGCATCAAAAGGGATCAAATCCCTTGAAGTACAAACCTTTCCTCAAATATTTCACTTAAAAAAAGGTTTGCACTTCAAAGGATTTGGTCCCTCTCACATTAAAGAGAATTTGAGGTAAAAAATGGGCCTCCTAAGAGATGTACTACAAAAATATAAGATATATTAAAATATTATGAGTTAGGAGTTTTATGGGGTAGGTATATATGACAACTCATCTCCTACACCACTTTTTATGCACAATATAAATAACGAAAAGACATTTTTATGAATTATGAGTACTTTACTTGAAAATGACAATAATATTATTTTATGAGAAAGTGAATTGTGAGTGATTGACTTGAAAATAACAATAATATTATTTTATGAGAAAGTGTGAAATGACTTTTATTGTGAGTACTTCACTTTATGACTTAAAAGTACTTGTACCACTACCTTGGTTAACTGTGGGTTTTCATCCACCATAGAAAATGTGACAAATAAGCATTCTTAACTCATGCAATGCCACCTCAACCATGGGGGATGATGTCATCTACTAGAATGTAATTGGTTGATTTTTATAGTACATTTTGTTCCTTTTGAGGCCCATTTTTGACCTCAAATTCTCTCTAATGATCACTCGGTAGATCCTAAGTTAAGATGGATCTATTCTAATTTAGTTTATTATAGTGGCCCCTTTTTTAGTTTTTCATTACACCAAAAACATTTTTTTATTTAATTTTTAGTCATAACTTATGGTTGTAGATGCATGGGTGGCAAGTGTGGAGGGGGTGCTCTATGATCATGAGGGAAATGAGGAACACATTTTTGCTTGGGGACTAGGTGTGGCGACTAACAATCTAACAAAAATATTAGCGCTTTGGAAGGGGCTATATACAGTAAACTCAAAAGGAATTAAAACCATAATAGTTATTGGAGACTCCATGATCAGCATCCAACATCTCCAAGAAAGAAGCCTTTCAAAAGAGATTCATCTAAGAAGAATCATGTTACACATTCAAGCTATAATGAAGACGTTAAATGAGGTGCGTTATTTCCATGTCTATCAATATTTGAATAAGGTCATCGATTCTTGAGCAAACAAAGGAACCACTTACGCCTAGTTCAAATTTTTGAAAAGGGGAGGGGGGGAGGCTATTCAGCCATCCCCTAAGTTTCATTGTTCCTTATAACAACATATGAGCTTGATTATGCATCATTTGATATCCATCAAGAAAGTTCGTGAATTAAAGCGCATGCTCCATTGTGCTTTCAATCCTCATTGCAATATGAGTGCTTTAATGCAAGCACTTTATCCCATTCATTAGGCATGTGGGAATTCAATGTTCATCTTACTTTTTGTTATTGGTTTTGTTCTCTATGGCTCTTGTGGAGTGGTTATGGTATCTAGCGAGTGCATGATCTAGACTTTGCATGTAGGTATGAAGGTGGCTACAGGTTGACACGTTGTCATGGGGTTAACAGGTTTGAAGTTCGTTTATTGAAGCCGTTGTTTCTCTCTCTTGTTTTTTCTTCTAGTATGGCTACAACTCAATTCATTTTGTCTTTTTGAATTTAATCTAATTGGTTTTTCGCATCCTTGTGAGCCTAATTTAGTTCTATTGGCTTTAAGTTTAGTGATAGTCTCATTGCTACCAACTCTAAGGTATGCTCTGTCGGTCCTAGGTTTGTTTGTGGTCATGTTACTTGATGTTCGAGAGGTCATATCGTTGGTCCTTGGTCCTTGGAATTGGGTTTCAACCCTTAATCTTTCTTGGTTTTGGTCTTTCCTTGCTTACCAATCCAAGGGTTATAGCAGTCCAAAAAATCGTTGATTACTTGTAGTTATTGTATCTTTGCCATAGAGTCTCTGTTTTTTGGCAACTTTGAAATACTAGAAATTGTTCAAAATAATCATGGATAGCATGGAGGTTCGATATAGCAATTCTCAACATAGGTGTGAGAGATTATTTGATGAAGGGCAAGACACTGTGCTGTAAGCTATGGAAAAGATGGAAGGGTAGAGGAAGAGACGGGAACTAAATTATGATAGAGATATGAATAACATTCAAAGGCAACTAGAGGCAAACAAGAAGTAGACGAGTACAAAACCAAGACGGTATTGTTGGAAGTAGGCTTGGAGGCAGCCAATGACTAGATAATTGAGCAAGCAAAGGTAATTAAAGATCTCCAAGCCAAGGTAAAAAAACTGCAGTGAGGACAATTTCTTGGTTTTCTTGCACTAAAGCATACTCCCTCTCCGGCAATATCGGTTGGTTCAATCCAAATGCAGCAGTAGAAAAGAAAAGAGGACATAGTGACGCGGAACTCTATTAGGACAGCAACAAAAAAAAACATTCATCTTCCCTTTACAGCTAGACAATTGAAGAATGCTCATCAAGGGCATGGTACTGATTAAGTTTAATCTCCTTTCATATGTTTTGCAAAAGAATCTTTATTTTGGGACAGTTCCAGAGGCTATACACATGCCAAATACTTAATAGTAGTAGTAGAATATTGACTCTTCAGCAAATAGATGGTAATGTAATCAACAAGATGAAAATGTTGGAACAGTTATAGACAAGCATGCTTCTATTTTGTACAGATGGCTGGACAATTTGGCTGCAGCCTCCTCCTTTTTATTAATACAAAATATATCCGTTCATGTTTAAAAAAAACATGTGGTTGTAAATGCACCTAAGTACTAGTACTCTATGACATATGGCTGTAGATGCACCTGATTACACTTTGAAATGCTCACCACATACAAATTCATTGTCTACAAACAACAAAGAGAAGTACCAATAAGATTCAAGTGTTATTATTATTACTTTATTTTTAGCTTTGTAAATAATTACATTGGCCCAACACATGGGGTGAGATTAAAATCTCTTCAATATTGGGTTGTAGAATTAAATATGGATCTATTATTTAATTGTATTTATGTTTCCAAATTCAATATATATTTTTCTTTTCTTCTTTTAATTTTGAATCTAAAATATATTTTGCTTTATACTCTTTCACATTTTTTAGCCAACATACATTACAGATGTGACATGTCTCGCCCACATGGGTTGTAGAAAGCACCTCTAAATGTAGTAAAGAAACCCAAATCCTTGCATCATAATATTCTTCATCTCGTTTCATTGAACAATCATAATGAGAAGTCAATTGTCTACATGCATTAGCAAAAACTCGATCATCATGGCCTCAAACTTCCTCGAATCCACACCGAGCTCTTGCATGTGGTTCCATAACTGTGACCATTTTCATATCAGGGTTTTACCAACCCGTAATGTTAGCTTCATCATTTGTAATATGTCCTTTCAATCAGGTGGTTTGACACAATATAATAAGCTTTAACACTGTCATAATTATTGTGTTAAGAACAACACAAATGAATATTTTATTTTTCAAAACAAGTATTTATTTCATGAAATTCCAGCAACCTTAACATTAGTAATTTGCTTATATTGAAATTGTCAAACCTTTTTCTCATTCATTTTGCAGAGTTGCAAAGCAAAATGATATATAACCACCACAAGACATCACCAAATTGCAGTGTTGTAGACTGACCTAAGCAACTAATATGATGTAGTGCCAATTATAATGCTGTATGGAGAAGTACAAAAACAATTGATCATAGTATCCACCTTATGATCGTCTCCTTTAGAATGTTCCAAACCTCATCAGTAAAAATTTTACGGCGCTTGGGCTCTTGGATTAACAAATTTGAAGGATGCAATCATCTTTGGCCTCCCTTGTAACCCTATCTACAGCTAGATAATTTAAATTGTAGCAATCTGAGAGTCCATCAGCAATATACTTATCTCTTCTTCCACGTCTATAAACCAATTTTCCTGAAGAATATTGCAGTTGATTCTTTTAGAGATTCAAACTATTCATAAGTGATGGCATCAAAACAATCCATGGTCACGCAATCATCCAAAGCCTTTTGTGTGATTCTGGGCAAACCATCCCTCAACAAAAGTTTTTTATTCAAAGGCAAAGAAAAAAAAAATTCGACTGCCTTAGTGCTGGTATTGCTTTTGGCCAAATGATTGAATCTTCAAAAAATACCATATGTATTTTACTTATCATTGGAAGAATACCAAATGCACCGTCTTTGTTCAGCTGCATCAAAACACCCCAAGGTGATACAATTATTCAAAGCCTTTGGTATGATTTTGAATCTAGCAAACCAGCCCTCGGCAATAGTTCTATATACATGAAGGCAAAACGAATAGAATTTATCTTCCGTCTTAGTGCTGGCATTGCTTTGACAAAATGAGTATTGAATCTTCAAATGCCATGTGTATTCTACTCATCACTGGAAGAACTACCAAGTGCACTGTTTTGGTTCAATGTAGCATGTCTCTAATTATCAATCCCATTAACCATAGTTTGATCATATGTCGACAGCAATGGATTTAAATGTGGATAACATTAATTTATAACATATATGTTCTTCACGACTAGCATCAATCTAATAACGATATTCCATACCACATCAATGACTCTTGGCACAGTGGGCAATTGTGCTGTGAAGTCTACATTTTAAGGTTCTTCTACCCCATTGATTTCACAGTTCGATCTTAAACTGCACGTTCAGATGTTAAGTCTGGCAATCAACTTTCATTTCAAATTAATTCTCTTTGGATGTTCTTACACCATCCTCTGTTTAATATAACTGTAATTCGAGGAAAGAGTCGGAAAATATAGCATTTGGCGAACAGAAATATTCTGAACAAACTTGGCCTGTTTGAAATTCTCATCATCAATAACAAAAAGTAAAGATTTCAAAATCCTCTTATGTTGTTTTAGATGTTGAAAATGTAAAAACAACAAAAAACTATGCTAGTAGATGCCTTACATTATAACAAAAACAAAAATAAGGACCAATGAGGGTCGACATCCCACTGCCAACTATAATTAGGAATTAACCATATCAAGGCATAAAAGGCAGTTCATTGCGTCAAAAAGGCGCATTCTACAGCCCAGTGGGGGGAGATGTGTAAGTCCTTCCGTACTCATCCTAGAGCTAACACGTGTCCTTTATAAAAAATAATAAAATGTTATAAAAATAACATTACGGCTCAATTTAGATTTAAAATATTTTTTAGAACCGCATATATAAGACTACAAATTAAAACCATAAACATTCCATTCACATTTCCTCAACATTTCCACTCTAAAAAAGGGGTTTGCAGTTAGAGAGATTTGAACCCTTTCAGCACTTGGTAGATCATTTTTAAGATGGATCTATGCTGGTTATGTACAGCCCTGTCTATATAACTGTCTGACCAAACAAGTATGACCCACCAAGTACACCAAAAAAACTATCAGCACCACCTGAATGAGACAAACTCAATTTTAACCATCGTTATTACAACAGGACTTTTATAACTGGGTCAAAATCTGTGAACAATAGTCATTTCTTCTGTTGTGTCATCAACAGACTGTTTCTACCCTATGCATGATAACATATATACTCTGCCCAATATCGTTGTCTCCATCATCATATGGATGTAGGAGATTCTGTCCCCTGCTCATTCAATGGGTCACACTATCTTAACCTCTTGCAGATCGCTAGGTCTGCATTTGCTTACAGTTCAAGAGCCCTCACATGTACTCTCCTATGTGACCTGAGAGTGTATTTCATGCAGGACTGGCAAGGTTGTAGGTGAAGATAAGAGGGCAGGAGTTTAACCATGTAAAATTATTCTAAGCCATCATCTCAGAGAAATACAAATTTCAATGTAGAGCCCATTGAATAATTAGCAAGAATGTACTGCATGGGCATATGCATATGCATGAGACATGTCCACCCACAGCAGGCTCCATACAGTCCAAAACTAAAGAAATAAAGAGATGCCTCCTAGGAATAGTTATAAAGCCCTCAACTACAAGGAGATTAGTCTAATACAATCCTATAGACGATAATGTCTCATCAAGGGATCAGAATTTTTACTGAAGCTATTAGTGCCTATTTATTGTAACTGTAGATAATAGTTCCAGACCTTTGATCTATTCCACCAATATTGTAGTTTTAATTGTCTACTCTCTGCTTTACAAATTGACTGAAGTACCAAACTTCTGAAGAAGCCGGCAGCATATCATCTGTGCAACATATAAACTAAAGCCTATTTCCACAAGAAAGATGTGAATCACCCAACTGAAATGCAAGTGAAACTGTATAACATCAGGGTAAAGACATAATTATTTGATACAGTAGATCTGAGGAAAGAAAGCTTCTGATAGATGTTACTTTTAAATCATAATATCAGGTTTCAATCTGGCAGGAATTTTGTTAGTGCACATGACCATTATATGAAGCCAGTGCTACGTTTTGGACTTCATTTAAAGAATTCAATTGACACAACAACCTTAAAGCCTTTGTCTCCTTTCATCGAACAGGATACAATTTCTATTCACAAATCCAGAAAATACAGAAGCTGATAATATTAAGATCCAAAAGTATCATACTTACTAAAAGGGCAAACCAAAGAACCAAACCTATAAATGATTTGCTTCATCAAAAAAATCTAAAAAATAATCTGCACTTATTTCCTCAAGATTTGAAGACATCATCCCAAACAACAAATATGGTTATACAGGCTGGTTTTGCTCAGGTAGAAAGAAAGAACCAGTGATTCATGAGTACATATCCATAAGTGCTAGAAATGGCTTAGCAGTAGCAGTATAATCAGCAGGCAGCTTTATTTGTATTGCCCTAAGAATTCTGAGCCCTTTGCACAGTTCCCTCCCTTCAGGAAGTTGCAGTCAAGTGATACTTTCTTAATGAGAGGACCTTGCTTCTGGCAATGGAAAAGACCTTGAAGGGAGAAGTGTCCTTGACACAGTAGCTTGAGGTCTAGGGCACATTGTCTGTGAACGCAACAGCATGTCTACCATTTTGGATGTCTTGTAGTCACAACCTGTGCCGAAGCTATCATCAGAGTATCCCCGAGTTGTAGCTCTCTGTTGAGAGTGAGAACTATGTGCTGACAGAACATATGCACGCCCTGAGTTCTCATATAACTGCACATTTGCCATTCTCTCTTGCATCTCTGTTAACTCAGACTCGAGCACTCTGCAAAGTTGGTCTCCTGCCTGAGCTGCAGGAGATCCTTGCACAGCAGCTCTCCTTGTGCCTAAAATTAATTGTGCTCTTGATAAATCACCCCTATCTGCAAATGCTCTGGCCTCAGCAATGGAATTTGCAGTGCAGAGACGGTTTCTCTGCCGATCAACCTCAAGACAGACAGTCTGTTGCTCAATATTAATTGCTTCCGGACGTTTAATATAAAGCTCACTTACCATCGTTTGAATTGCTTGTTGCAAAACAGGATCTCTGTAGGTGCAAGTTACAGCCACCACCTTCATGTCATCACAGCCACTGGTGTTAATAGAGCTCAAAACAGCTGGCAACTTAAGTTCAACCAGGAAGTCCCTCTCCTCTTCTGCATACAAGTCTCCTATCTTTACAGATCCTTGTTGACCTCCATCTATAATGTTGCTTGCATAGCTACCTGCTTGAATAGCAATCAGTTGCACTTCTGAGTTTGCAGACGTGATTTCCACTTGTACATCCTGAATTATCACACTAAGTAAGCCACCAATACACTGTGCAAAAGCATCCTGAATGACATTCTCTGTCTCGATGAAAGAAAAAGTGCCTCCAGAAGCCTCAGCTATGGAATGCATAGTTGCAGCATCATGATCCGACCCAAATCCAAATGTATGTACAGGGATCTGAGCAAGCCCGTTCTGTGAGGCATGCCTTATTGAACCTGGCAACATGCACTGGTAATCCAAAGCTGTTCTGGAGTTCATGCTTATTGCTGCCCATCTATTTGTAAGGTTGTAAGTGTCCTGTCCATCAGACAATAACATGATGCTAGATACTGGGTTGCGCACACGTCGATCTTCCAGCACTTTAGCACCCTTTCTCAACCCCTCACTAATGTTGGTTCCACCATTTGATGCAAGCAAATCCACTGCTTGCAATGCTTGCTGACGGCCTTCCTCAACCATGCAGCGAAGAGGAAACAATCGCCTAGCAGTGGAAGAGAACACAACAACTGAAAGACGATCTGTGGGGCTAAGATTCCTAATCACAAAGCCCATTGCACGCTTTAATAGTGCTAATTTGGTACCTTCCATACTCCCACTCACATCCAGAACAGTCACAAGATCTATGGGTGCTCTGTCACTGACTGAGTGAGGCGCCCACACCGGGCTCCTTATTATGCTCTCTGAATAAGTACAGTTATGAGCACCTAACTCGTCTTCTCGAGCATTGGTGCTCTGAAAACCATCAACTTGCTCATTATGTTGATGGAAGGCAATAGAAGATGGGGCTTTGAGATGAACCAGCACCGTAAATTTGTCACGAAACTCTGACTGCGGAATTGCAGCTACCTCAGGAAATAATTCTAAATACAATACTTTAGAATCATCTTTCCTTCCTGCAGATCCCTGAGCTTCTGTTGGAGATTGCAGACTTGCACTATCTTCATGCTTACTTGTACCATTAGAATTTCCACCACCACTGTTTCCTTCATATACATTGAATGTATTATTGCCATGCCCATGTGATTTATTTTGTCTAATTTCCCGAGGATTTGCTTGAGGGAGTACCAAGGGCTCATCATCATCAAACATGCTTGGTTCTCGAGTAGAGGAATGTGGTACAAATTCATGGCGAGGATGACGAGAAGTCTGCAAACGGGGTAATTCTGTTGCCCAGCCAGTTTCCTGTGACCAATTTGAAGAATTCAATCTCCGTGCTTTAACAGGTGACACCTGCGGTGCTGGAGGACCGAGCAAGGGAACTTCATTCCATTTAGCACGGCAAACTGGACATACAAGATTCCCATGCCTTACATTAGAAGCAATGCAAGGAAAATGGAAAGTGTGAGAACACTCTGCTGTGAATAAGGCATGCCCTTGACCTGGTTTTATTGCCTCAAGGCATATAGCACAAGTGCTCTGTAACATAACACAAAAACATCAGATACCTATATAATGATCCAATTACCCACTTTTCATAGCTTTAGACTGGATGCATTTTTCTTTACATTAATACTCAGTCTCACTATTTTCCTTACATATGGTCTTTATTTAATAAAAGAAGGAAGCTCAAGATTATAGACAGGAACACCTTAGAGGGCAATTTCATGCAGTTCCCACCTAAAAAATCAAAGCAACAAATGCATGGCAAAAAATACACCATATTGAGACTGAAGAATCAGAAAGGTTACTAATTTTAACAACTATAAAAAAAAAATTCTCTAATTATAGTACTTGCTATCGAAACACACTTACATTCAGAGTAATAAATTGGCATAGCCATAGTATCGTTGCATTAGGTGACCTTTTACTACAGATGCAGGAGTATATTAGTCATTGACAATGAAAAGATATGGTATGCTCTACCTTAACTGCAAAATCCCCAAATGAGTCAGAAATCACCCAAGTCCTATCACATGTTAACGAGAAGTTCACCAAAGAATTTGTCAAAATTCAGAGAACTATGGGCAAGCAGATTTTGTAGCTTTATCAGAGGTGCAGCACTGCAGAGACTTGTCAGCATGGGATGCACAATGCAGTGGACAACTTCAGCGTGGATTAGAGTGGCAAATTGGTGTTGTGTCATGGGCTCGCTAATATTCTAGTTGTGTTGTTCTAGTGCTACAACCTAGTCAGGCTTCAAAGTTCATCTGTGCTAATAGCCTAATACCATGTTGTGTTACCTTAGTGTGCTGAGATTTTCATAGACACCGTTATCCACTAATTTTGCACTTAGTTGGATTACCAGAGGAGCCGCCGGTTGACAGACTTGTTCAAAGTTTGATTCTAGTGTATCAGTTGATCTGTCTACTTGTCTAGCCAATATTGGCTAGTCACCTTTTTATTTGAATAATTTTGACCATGGCCCCGCGGGGTTTGTAATAAAATGTGCTAGTAGGATATTTTTGAGTGGTTCGATCTCCTGAGACGTAGAATCTCAAACAGGGTATTCCAGAGAGTTTTTTGCCCCTAACAATTATGCTTTGCCTTCAGCCGAGTATAATTGACGAGGTTTTCTCCCGCTTCCTCCAAAGCTGGAATGCCCAATGTTGAATTCTGGGCTTTGGGGGGTTATTAGAGCCCAACTGAGTGTTATAAGCCTACTAGACATTATTTAGATAGATCATGGTCATGTCCTAGGCCATCTAGACACATAAAAAAATTTCGAAAAAATCTTTTTCGAACAGTGAAAATTTTATTTTTTTAAATTTTTTTTTTAATTACTTTTCCTTAAGTTTTTTGGGTTAATTTTTCCATTAATTAAATGAAAAAAACCCGTTCGTGGTAAATAAGCCATCCGAGCTCCAAATTCAGTGATTGAAGGCTCTAACCTTAAGCCAAAAATCATTCTTGATCAACCAACCAGTCAGAAACAGCTTTCAGATCAACAATCGAACACATAATGCCTTTTTACTCAAAAAAGTCAGTTTTGAGTAAAAAAATGAATTTTTATTAAAAAATGATTATTTTGGAGAAAATTAAAACTCTCCAAATTAATCCAAATTCAGTGAAATAAAAGGCTAAATGACATCTCATGGAGCACTTATGATGATTGGAGTTATCATAACTCAGCTTCAGTCATCATTAAGAGAGCAATTAATTTATTATCAGTTAGCAGACATGTCATCTCCAGCTAAAGATGAGATGGAGAGCACTCATTGGTCCGGTGATTTGATCGAGGTGAAGACTAAAGCTTGCACCATCAATGGGCTTCCCAAACCTAACGGAGGCTCCAGCCAGAACTAAGGATGAGCTTGCCTACATCACACGTGTGGCCTCATCCTTGGCTTGTTTTCAATGCACAGGTTTGGAGTGGGGGCGCCTTGCCTGGGTGGAGGCCTCCCCTAACTCCCGGTTCTCCGGTTTAGGTCTGGGCTCTTTGTTAGGTGGCTAAGCTGGTTAGGGTTGGTTTTTTGGTTTTAGGGTTTTG
>LPNX010748443.1:547677-574970 GCA_001517045.1 Pseudotsuga menziesii | reverse complement strand
GAAGTTATCAAGTCATTTAAATCTTTATTTTAAGCTTGATTGGCTTCTACTAAGTTAGATCTAGGCTTTCTAGCCTTAGATCTACTTTTTCAAAGCTAGATCCATCTTTCTAAAGGTCCATTTTTAAAAGATCTGGTTTCATTTCATTTTTAAATCCGTCTTTCTTTTTGCCTTGGAAAACGTGCACGAGTTTTCTCGAAAAACGTGAAAATTTTCCATTTTTTAAGCTTGCTGGTTTTCTGCATTTTTTCATTAATTCTAAATTCTGGAAATTCATTAAAAAAATCAGAAAATTTTCAAAAATTTTCCAAAAAAATATTTTTTTTTAATTTTTTTACTTTTTCTCGAAAAGCATGCCATTTCAAGCTCGCTGTTTTTTAGGCTGATTTTTTACTTTTTTCTGTTAATTCTAAATTCTGGAAATTCATTAAAAATCAGAAAATTTTCAAAAATTTTCAAAAATTTTATTTTTTGACTTTTTTCTCGAAAAGCATGCAATTTTGTACTTGCTGTTTTTTTTACTGATTTTCTGCAATTTTCTGCTATTTTCCAGATTCTGGAAATTAGCCTAAAATGTTAAAAAATCTTTGGTTTTAAATTCGCAAAAAGTCCCAAGTCGTTTCATCAAAAATCATGCATTTTACATAAAAAAAGATGAGCTTGCCTAATCCTTTCCAAGTTTTGATTTTGGGTCTCATTCTATTGTTTTGATCTTTTATTTCATCTCATAAGGCACTTGTCTTCTCATCCACTTAATATTTTCGAATCACAAGTTAAAATTGGTTTCCTAACACTCTTACTAGTCCTTGTTTAGAGCTCTTATCCACAGGTGAACCAAAAGCAAAACCAAACAAGAAAGAGTAAGCAGTACTAGATCCAAAGACAAGGATCCAAAGCCAAAAAAGAAGTCATTCTCCTTTGTACAAACTCATAAGATTTTTTCATTTTTACTTAAGTTACTTCTCAAAGTCCTAACAAGGATTAAGTTCCAAAGGCATTTGTACTTCATTAATAAAACAACGCTAAGTGGGATAGGGCCTCCCATACTTGGTTTTTCTTCCCCATTTGGGGAAGAGTGTTTTTTGTTCTTAGCTTAGATTTATTTTGAGTACTTAGAGTAGTTTCATTTTTTTTGCAAAGTAGATACTAATTGTTAGATTAGCCCATTTTGTTTCATTAACTAGGTTGATTACTTCATCTTTTAATTTTTTGTATCTTTCATAAGTAATTCAACTGTTTAAAGTAGAAATCTCTTGAATCTCACTTTGTAGATCAAGAGTGCTCTCTATCAGAGAGTTGTTTTTTCATTGTTTAATAAGTTAATCAATTAATCTTGAAAGTCTCTTGAACTTGCCGTAATCCAAGTCAAGAGCACTCTATCAGAGAGCATTCCCACTGCATATCCTTGCATCAAGCATATAGATTTAGCTAAGTCTCTTGAACCACTATCATAAGACGAGGTCAAGAGCGCTCTCTGTCGGAGAGTTTTTTATTAATTAACTTAATAAAATTCGCAACTCACACCCCTTTAATTAATTAACCCCCTTCCCTCCTTGCCGGAGTATGCTCTGACCGATCTTAGATCGAAATACCCAGAAACGGCATTGGATCTCTAAACCCCACAAGAGGAACTTAACTAAAACTTTTCCCCATAACCAACGCACCGGCGTTGTTCGATAAATACCGAGGCATGTGGGCAAATTCCAAGTGTGGGCACCGGGCTACCTAATCTGGGCACTGGTAGTTAAGTTATTGAACACTTACCTTTGACCCCAGACAGGTCCGTCATGTCTTCGAACAGAGCCACTGAAGGTATTACCGGTTAGGACATCCAGCTACCATAAGTGAAGATCACAAACAAAAAACTCTTAAAACTTACCAAGAGCACTTGCAAAACCTAACATTCACTGGCATCTTTTGGGATTCACATATTTACATTCGAAGCATCTCTGATAAGTTGACTCCATAGGCACTGGTCCCATCTTTTAGCATTGTTGATAATCTGGGCCATTTGTCCATCGAATGTTTGATTATAAATCATATCTGTGAATGCTTTATCTATTTCGTGAAGCTCTCAAATATTTGTCTATCTTTCAATTCCGGTGATAGCAACGTGGATTGCTTTGTTTTGTGTTAAATTCATCACATTAATCATCTTAAATCACAATAACTCCTAAACAACACCCATCCACATCCGAAACATCTAAAAATTAACTTAAACATTGAGCCATAGAAAACTCTTTGTTAGGGACTACCCCCCTTGGCTTCGCTAGGAGTTAGCCTAAACGAAGGAGCTAGGAGTAGGTGATAGTACCTAGCTCTGTGCTTGCCCCCAAGGTCACACCTCTCCCACTTTCTCAAGTGAGGAGACAGCTTTCAGAAGATTTCTACTGCTGGTGTGCAATCGACAGACAACAAACACAAAGACCCAAACAGCATAGGAGTGCTGGCATGATCAACGGGTCAGCAAATCGTCACACATGGAAGCCCAACAATTACAATGGATCATCTTCCTCTTTGTCTCTTCCTCTTCCAAAATTTTGTACAATGTTATAATTTAAAAAATATGAAGGCAAGAAACGAAGTGTTTCATATTTCCCTAGTAGATTACAGATGCCCCATCTTCAGATTATAAACAGGTTGATAGTCGGTTTATTCTTTGTTACTGTAATGCATCATGTTGTTCATATCTTGATGTACAATTCATTCGGTTTATGAAAATCTGGAGTTGAGCTTGCTGCCCAAATTGTAATCATGCCAATGTGTATTTGATATATGAATTCATTTCCGACAGAGTTAGCTTATTAATTACCTCACCATAGTATGTTAAGGACTATTTATGGCAGCTTCTTGTTGTGGTTGCACTAAATTGCTAGTACACTTCCATCTGAATCAAATTGGTATCAATATCGTTTCGTCAGTCGCTGGAATTATACACAGTTTATGTTTAAAGCTTAAGCTCACTCTCCAACAAAGAAAAAAACAAAGGACAATACGCAGAGTAGCATTGAACTGCTCAAAGCATGAATTGCCAATCTTACTCCCAATGTTGGAAACATGGATGGAAAAATGACCAATATCACTCAACTGCTAGTTTTGAACAGCTTATGTTGCAGTACTGCAGATGGCTATCCACCAAAGCCTTCTAGAATCAATCCAAACCTAAAATTGAGTGGTGGAGGAAGAAGTTCATCAACAAATCTGGGTTCCTCTCAAAGTGGACAGTGTTTATTGCCCTATAACAGTCAACTGAATGCCCTGTGACTTCATAGATAGCGACAGTGTTGCCTTCACAAACCTGTGCATACATGGAGAAGCTTTGCTATGGTAGGAGAACTTGTGTGAGCACAGCCACAGACAGACACTCGGCGCTGCCTAAGTCTTGTCATGGAATGATTTCAAAGCCTTGTGGAGGACAAGTTTTATCCCATCAACAATTGGAAGAACAACAACAACCAGAGGCAATACCTACAATAAAAGTCCATTCAGACAATAGACGCCTATATCCAGGAGTTTAACCACTACAAAATTCGACTCAGGGTGATAAAAAAATGCGGCAAAGTCATTAAAGAAGCTCATTGATGTATTCATCACACCAACTCAAGAGGAATTCAAGAGGAAGTCAAGATGCATTCTATACAACACATCATAAAGCCAGGTTGACAATGATGAAGAATAAGCCTAATAATGAAATTGGCATCGATTCCAACCAAAGAAAGAAGACTGTCGCAAAAGATGGCATCACAAAGAAGCCATTCAACAGACCACGTCGCAAAGGCCAACTCCAAATCACCAAAAGGAGGACAAAGTACACCAAAGAAGAAGAATGTCCCATTCTACAATTATTACAAGCATAGAGGACATGTGAAAGACAATTGCTGAGCACTGAATTAGTAGAAGCACCAGAAATCCACCTACTTGAATCTGCAACAAAATTCATTTCCTTGATGATAGTCGAGATCCAAATCAAGAAGAAGCATGTAACCATAGTTTTTGATACTGCAGTCAAGTTTGCCATCATAGTTTTTGATACTGCAGTCAAGTTTTACATCAACAAAGCAAAGCTTGACATTTTACATTTGAATGTGTGGAGTGATTTTCAACAACCCATACAAGAGCGATTGTGATACAATCTACCAACGGTCCCTAAACCAATATAGATTTGTGAAGGATGCCCAAGTTTACTTGATCACAGCAAATAAAGATCCAACACCCTTTCCAACCACTAAAGCCTAGACACTGGTCAAAGCCTCGAAATAGTTTCCTTCACTAATTTTGTGACCAGAGAAAGAGGAGACTGACACTCTATAATAAGCATCAAGGCACTGAGGCCTCAATGTGCACAAGTTCATTGCAACCAGAGAAGTCAAAATAGCAAAAGCAAATACACTAGTTGATATAGCATTATTTTGAGTTGTTCCAAGAACCTCGCCGGATGCCTCCTAGCTATGCAATTGAGCACTCCAATGACTTGCAACGAGGAGTTGTTATGTCGAATGAGGCATTGCACAAGAATTTGTCATTGGAGAAACAGAAGATCAAGGGATGGATTCAAGAGTTATTGGATAAGGGTCACATTTGACCCAACACATTGCCTCTTAAGAATCTACCATAGTATTATTTCCAAAGGAAGAGAACATATTGAGAATGTTGGCTTATAGGCTCTTGAACAGAGTCACCATCAAGAACAGGTATATGATGTTAGGCATTGACAACCCCTATTAGATTTGTTTCAGGGAGCTAAATATTTCAATAAGATTGACCTAAAGTTTGGTTACCATCAGATGCATATCAAGATAGAGGATGCATGGAAGATAACCTCAACAAGCATTGTTTAAATGGTTAGTAATGTTGTTTGGTCTTACTAATGCCCCTATAATGTTGTTTGGTCTTACTACCTTCCAAAGGATGGAATTCTGTACAGATTAAACATTATTTATGTACCTCAAAGAGATCATATTACACTTGTTGTGCAAGGCATGCCATTCTGTAATTTCAAGGCATTTTGGAGTGGACAAGACAACCACTAATTTGCTGAGGTATTTCATTTGGTACAAAATGGCAAAGATGGTAGCAAAATTCATGAGAAGTTGTTCAATCTTAAGTCCGTACCAAAGTTACATATATCGTGTCGGCGAATATATCGCCGGGGGTCCGGAATGAAACTTATCGGCAGCAACGGCGAAAATATCGGAAAATATCGGCAAATGTCGTTTTGCATTAAAAAATACAAAAATAAACATTTTTTTTCAATTTTTTTGACATCTAAAGGAACAACAACATCAAATAAACACATTTCCACATAAATATTAAAATACAACTCATATTTAAGATGCATAATATGTCAAATGGTGGATCGTGATCAAATATCGAGTTCGACTGTAAAAGGATAGAAAATGAAAGTAAAGGAGAATGTCACTTTTACTTTAAGAATTTAATATTACCATTTATTACTTTAAGAATTTAATATATTTAGTTTTAACAACACTGCCAAAAACTTAACCCATGAATTTTTTTTCAAATTTCTTGTAAATTTTTTTAGCAGGGCGATATTTTCCAAAATCTCCCGATATATTCCCAATATATCGCGACATATTGAATATATCGCGATATATTCAAAATATTTTTTTCAAATTTCTTGCAAATTTTTTTAGCAGGGCGATATTTTCCAAAATGTCCCAATATATTCCCAATATATCGCGACATATTGAATATATCGCGATATATTCAAAATATCGAAAATATCGCGATTTTTTAGTGGCGATATATCGCCAAGGGGAATGACTCACGATATATCGCGATATCGCCAATATATGTAACTATGGTCCGTACCATATCAAAGGCAGCAAACCAAAAGCTGGGAAAATATATTCCACTTCCAATCTCAAGTGGACCATGCCAATCGATATCAATGGATTTCCAGGTTTATCAACAACTATATGATAGTAATTGTGGATCGCTCCAACAAAGTGGTTGTGATGATACCTTGGAAGAATATGATTTCAATGTAGCATGTTATCCAATTGTTCTTTGAACGAGTATGGATGCACTTTGGTCTACCACCATCGATCATCTCTAATGGCAATAATGGATTTCTCAACAACTTTTGGCAAGTGTTGTGTGGATTGATGGACACCATGCTAAGGAGTATTGACTTCGATCCTTACATGAATGGATAAACTAAGGTAATATATCACACCCTAGTTCAGTCGTTGCTAATTTTGCAATTGCAAACATCTAAAGACATGGGATGCCAACATCCCACATGTGCAACACAGTTACGATCACAACATTCACAACGCAATAAAAGCTTCACCTTTTCCATTAACCATTTTGAAACCTATCCTCAAGACAATGACAACAAAGGAGGTTGTAGCACATAGTGAAGCCATAAGGTTTAGTGTCCACATTCAGAAGATTCATCATCAAGTTTGAGAAGCCTTGCACAGGAGTTAGCAAAAGCACAAGGTAGGGCATGATTGCCACCATGCGATCATCAATTTAGCATAAAAAGCAAAGTCTAGGTATATCTTTAAAGGAACACTTCAAGGAGAAAAAAAAGATCAAATTGCTTAGATATGGCCCTTACACCATCATCAAGCACAATAAAGAGGACACATTCAAGTTAGATCTATCAACACAAAGAGAATTGCCTAAAGCTCTATGAATCATAAATTGTCTCGACTTGAGATGAAATCAACCAAGATTAAAGCATAGTTATCTTTTCATTATATAATAATGTAATAACAATCTAATTTAAGGTCATAGCCTAGCCAGATGCCAAATATTGACGTATGAGACTCCCTTGTTTACGAAACAAGAGAACCCATTCACACAACAATTTCACTGCTAGTCTACTACCCTTTTTACTCTTTAATTACATATAACGGATTTGCTTTGTGTCATAGAACTAGCTTGCATTTGCCATCTCTAAACTTATAGTTGTGGTTTTAATTTCCCCCTCCAATATATTTTATGATAAAAATATTAACTTGAAAGTACTTTTGAACCTATTCAACCATCACATTAACTAATTGCTAGCATTATCATGATAGAGCTCCAATGCAAGTCAAAACGATGAGCCACATTTCTACTAATTTGGAAAAGTAAACACATTTTTTTTCAAGCTATGCTATTGGATCCACCTATGAATCCTTCCAAGACCCAAATTTCCACAAAAATGTGGATCCAAATCCAAATAGGACAAGATCCATCATGGAGCTTCTTGAGGACTGTTGTCACCTCTCATGCACCTCGAGGGGGTTAGCGTGGCAAAAATCTTCAAGCCACTAGGTGCGTCCTTGGGGGCAAGTCTCAAGTTAAGATATTGTCACTCAACACTCAACTCCTTCATCTAGGCCAACTCCTAGTGAAGCCAAGGGGGGCGGTCCCTATAAAAGAATCTAAGTCTTTTAAGCTAAGAAATAATAAGATGAAATTAATCTAGGAGTTTTGAAATGAAATACTGAGACAAGACTTGCAATAATTTAGAAAACTTCGACAGCATATGAAATTTAAAGCATTCACAACAAATTGATTAATTTAACCAAAAGAAAGTAAAGATTGTAGACCAGTGTCGTGGAGTCAAATAATAATGTAAAGGGAAATGTTGTGCAAGTGTATCTTGGTCAGTTTTAGTTATTATGGATGAGATGGATTATGGGGAAAAGGGGAATTCTGATATACCCGAAAGTACTTGGGAATATGTCTAGATTTCAACTAATGTGGCTTTGCACAAGGACGTGTGGGCTAGATGGAGTCACAAGGGTGTGTCCAACACTACACCAAACAAGGGTGTAGCCTGACGAGGCCCCACGGTCACTTTCTAGTTGGTCTCGCTTCCTTTGCAAAATTTTCCCACAAATAGTGAAGCTCGAAAACGCCAAATTTTCGTTAAGTTTTGGGGATTAATTTTATTTTGCAAGTACCCCCAGGGGGATGGGGTGTGGGCACTTGGTTTCCCGCCTGATCTCTTTATTATGGTATTAACAAAGCCTTAAAGAAGCCCTCTTTCTCCTTATAAAATCGAAGGAAAGAGGTTACAATTTATTGGAAAGGTAAAAGAGGGAAGATGAGGGTTCAAGGTAGCCTTAAATCGCTTGTATATGCCAAAAGCACGCCCAAAAAGCCTCAAAACCTGCTAAAAATATATAAAAAACAGCAATCTAGTTAGTGTCAAAAAGTGCCCAAAATCACTTTAAAGATGACTTTGGATAAAACTAAAAAATTGCAAAATGTTAAAGTTAGATCTAAGAAAGCAATAACTAAAGGAAATTGGCGTGTAAGACCAACCTCCTTTAGGATCTTGGACAGCCTATAAAAGGCATCCAATGCAGCACTTTAAATTTGCAAGATATAACTTCAAGCTCAAAGGGAAACTACTCTATAAACAAGCTTAAGATTTTCTTTTAAATGGACTTGTAAGAAAGTAGATCTCTAAGCTAGATCTAATTAAAAAAAGATAGAACTTTATGTAACCTTTAGATCTAACATCACTAACTCATAAACTAGATCTAGGAATAATTTAACTTGAAAAGACTAGATCTTAAAATACAAGCTAGGAAGCTAGGAAAGTAACCATCAACCAAGAAAGTTTTAATTAAGAAGTGAAGGAAAGAGAGATAGAAAGAGTGCTCCAAGCTTGGGAATCCTTTTAGCCATGGAATTTGTTGGTGGAACGCGGAGGGACTATGCTCCTTGGAAGTGCTCGAAAATTGGAGGAGTCAAACAAGATCAACCAAACAGCCTAAATACCTGTATCAACTCATAAATTCTTGCACAAAATGGTTAAACGCAAGGAAACCTGAAAAACATGCATTTATACAAAAATAACATATACATCCAGAAGATCTACTGCAACTAATCAATAAGAAATAATCAAACAAGAAATTTCTTACCCTGTTGAGATTACTTCTCGTTGTAGGCCCACAGCAAACCAAACATGTACAACAAAATGAACAATACAAAGTACCGCATGAAATATGCAATATCATCCACACACTTGATCCATGCACCACATGAGACCTCCAAAGCCTTTCTATTATTCCAAAAGAATATTACAAACTACAACACTTGGGCATTCCTTCGGTCCTCTGACCATGCCAAATGAGAGAGCATCTGTTTAAATAACCGAAGAGAAGAGGGGGTGGGGGGAACCACCACTTGCGTAGAGCGGAAGTTGAACGAGAAAAGAGTGGATCATGTTGGAGTTGATTGAGAGGAGAGGGCGCCACCTCTCAAAGAGAGATGCGCCCCTCACCTAACTTGCCAACAAGTCGAAACATGGAGTGCCACATAACCCATGCACCTCCCTCATGAGGGAGGGCGCAATCTCCAATAGAGATACACTCGCCATCTCTTATTTGATGTCGATATGACTTGATCCTCTCTTGAATCAACTCGCCCCATCCTCATAAAGATATGCCAACGTGTTTGACATGTGCCACATACCCATGCGAAATTTTGAAATGGTGGTCGCATTCACCACATGTGATGAGCTCCAAAAATGGGGACGTCACCCTTATAGTAATTCGCCAACCTCTAAATCAAACTCAAATCATATGCTTTTATCCTAAGTTTGATTCGCCTCTTATGAGAGACAAGATCACCACCCTTTCCACATGAGACAAATGAGATTCCCTTTTGACCTTTGCCACTTTGTGATTTTGTCTTTTTTTGCATTTTTTGAGCATTTTGTCGCATCGTTAAGAAATACAGCTCTAAGTGACATTTTGATTACACAAAATATAGGAAAAGTGGGACTCGAGGTAAAATGGACGCTCTGAGTGTGAAAACAAGCATCCCCACGCCAAAAACGGACTCCAGACCACACTTTTATCACAATTTGAAATTTCCCATTTAAACCATTAAAAAATGGCCTAAGTTTGAGGGAAAAAAAAATTTCGGAATTTAAAAAAAAACAAAGGGAGACCTAGTATATGTTCATAATGACTCAAAACAGTGTCTAGCATGCTTATATACATTGATACATGAACTTTAATAACCTCCCAAGGTCTAACCACCAAGACAACCATTCCAGCTTTGGAGGAGCGATGAAAAACTTGAAAATTATACATCGCTTATTCAGCATTGCATAATTGACAAGGGAAAAAACACCTTGGAATGATCGGATTGACGTCTAAGTCCTAGGAAGCCAAGTCCTTTACAAAAGGTTTGCCATGCTAGTACATTTGTTACAATATCCCCGCAGGGTATGAACATGTAATTATAAGAAAAGGTGCCCAAAAAATGGCCCTAATGAACCATGGAACTTCTGAGCACTAACAATTAACAAGGCAATTGTTCACAGCTTTGGCGACTCACTGGAAATCCACCTAACTGCAACTTAGTGGATAACAAGGACCTAAAACACTTACATATTAAATAATCACTTCCCATTCTAAAATAGTACCTCCCACCATAAGAGGGATCGATCAATATCCATACCAAATGCTATAATACTCTAATTAATCACTGATGTCACCAAAGCACTTTCTCTGACAACTTTCACTTCAAATCTATAAAGGCCATCTTCCTCATAGACTTGCACAACAACTTGGAACTTGTTACACGTATCCTTATCAATATTTGTATCTATATCCATACTAAATGCCATAATCTACCCTAGTCAATCATTGATGTTGCTCACGTACTTTCACCAACAACTTTATCTTCATATCTACAAAGGACATTTTTCTTGTAGCCTGACACAACAACTTAGTACTTGTTACTCTTATTCTTGATCAAACATTTTCCATCATTGAAATCTACCTTCATGTTCAACTAGGTCCTTTAACTAAAAGACAACAATTTTTTCTTCAATCCAAAAACATATAGCACATTCCTTGTTGTCCCTCACTTCTCTATAGTCCAAAATCACTAGAGCGTTACCGTCACAAATGATCAAGAGTGCAATTCTCACCAAATTAAACAAAATCACCTATAGACTGCATTCTTAGGTTCTTTAACCACTCTTTCTTTCCACCCATATGTTATGTTGTGTCTGAATCTATGTGCAATATTCATGAGTGTTCATGGCCAATCAATTGACCTCACACATCCTGAATCCATGTCATGTACTATGTCACACTTTCTGCTTCCTTCAATCTTCAGTGCATAAAGTTTATTCTTTAGGTTCAACTGTCTTGCATGATTTGAAGTTTCATACAATTATTGCAATGTAGACCAGATTTTATTTGCAAAATAGAATTGGCTCTAATAATTTGTATCATAATGTGATCCACTATAGAAGTTCCAAGAATATATACATTGCATCTTCATCACAAGCTTTCCACCTCTCCCGCTTAGCTTCGTTTTGCAAAGGCTGCTCTTATCCCTCGGCCAATTTTAGCCACTTTTGCTTCATGAGCATCTTGGATTTCCAGATCCCATAGTTTTTCTCATCAAGCTTCATCTCAAAAAGAACGATACTTGAAGATGATGACAATGCCATTATACCTAAGTTGCACGAAACGTGGAAACGTGTACAAGTTTCAGGAACAAGAACGCTTGGAAACGTGACCCCCCCCCAATAAATGGCTATGTCAAGGGAAACGTGATGTGCATATATATATATATATTGAATAACACATTATCTCACAATAAAATAAGAATGAGAGGTTAATTTGTAGGTAGGTTTAGAAACGATTTCGAGGTAAATTTGTTTTCATTTTCCATAAACTAGGGTATTTTTAGATTTCCAATGTGTCCCAAGACGCCGCTCATAAAACCTTGGAGACTTCCCAGAAGTTTCTGAGAAGTTTCCGAGTTTCCACAAGTTTCCGGTACCGATACATGGACATTTTAGGAGTTTCATGCAACATAGCATTATACTATGGCTCTTCTTTGCTAACTGCTATTTTCCTACCGCTAAATTATGTAAATATCTTTAATGCAAGTTTGATGCTGACTTCAAGCTTCTTAAATCTCCACAACCAGAATGGATGATCTCTACCTCTCTCTTAGAACTACAACTGGACTTTCAACTCTTCTTATCTTCTAGAACCACAATCAAACTTTGAAGTACAACTGAACTTTGAACTCTCCAATCAAACTTCCAGACCAGAACAACCTGCTCCAATACCATGAGGAATTCCAGTTCTAGTGTTCAGGCTCTCTGGAGTCTGAATAGCATTGATATACAGGAACTGTATGATTTCAGGACCCAGGACCAATACAAGATCTTACACCACAGTAAGATCTCAGGACCATCACAGCTTTTACACTTTCCATCATCTAGTAATGTAAAGAACTTTTACACAGTAATGCAAACACTGTTGCAGTCCAATATTCATTGTGCATGTCTCATTTATTAATTTCTTATTGTTGTCCATGCTTCTGTACCCATCACTTAATCAGTCCCATCTATTTGAGTTATCCTCCGGACCTCCAATTCTCATCCTTGAATCAAATCAACATTACTTGCAAGGTAAAGAAACCATTGTGCATACTAACCATAAATTGCTGCAATACTTGCAAACTTATCCTAAGTTGTAGGAAACTTGACAACTCAAATGGGTGACATATTCAGCAATTCAACTCAGTCATAAAGTACAAGAAAGGAGAACAAAGCAGACTAATGATTCCTAAATCAACCTAAAAATAAATATAGCCAGCACACTAACTGAGGCAAGATGGAGTAATTTTGATGACTGCAACATCCTCTACCCTATCAATAAATATTTTTGAGACATCTTTGGAAACCTCAATAAGTCAATTAGAAGCAGAGTCGAAGAAGAGAGTGCAAAGATGTTCAATTCAACAAGGGAATGTTGTACCAACTCAACGTATTATGTAATCCACAAGTATGAAGAGTGGACTTGATAAAAAAAAGCACACCCACCATTCCAAGATTGCTAGCCAATTTGGAATGGGCATGATGCTGGACAATCTGAAGAGGTACTTATACCCGCACCTAAAATCTAACAGAAGGTTAAAATTATGCATGCCTCTTCCACTTTCAAACAAGCCACATAAATCTATCTCTATGGATTTTCTCAAAGGCCTTTTGACTTCCCATAAATAAAACAATTGTATCCTGGTCATAAAGAACAACTTCCTCTAAAAAACAAAATGTTGACTGTAGAACAACTCCTACATGACTGTCCACATCTTAAGGAATAGAAGATGGACGGCCATGATCTTCTAAGCACGGAGGCCATTGATCCATCCTCAAGTTTGATTCAATTCAACTCAACATTGACTTAGAGGACTTAGAGATTAAATAAACACGATGGGGGCATCATCTTTAAAGGGAGGAGTGATATGTATCTAAATTCAGAAACTGCAGCATACAGTCATTGTGTTTCAATAGTCTACAGTTAGATTGACATCAACAGAAGCATCAGTTGGCCTCAACATTGACAAAGCAATCTTCCAACTGTCATCAACATCAGATGTCTAACACCAACAAAATGGAACCATCATGATAGATAGAGGCATTAGTTGTTGATGTGACAAGAAATTGGTTCAATTAGAGGCTCTACCTATAAATACCCAATATCTGTGGAATGGAGGCATCTATGAATACAGTAATGAAGGAAGACAATTTTATCATGCAATTAGGGATCATCATTTTCATCCTAGATTGTACAGAATCCAACAACCTGATCTGATCAACATTTTTTCCAATTGCGATATATTTCTATGACAAGTTTATGTTGGGTTCAAATTTCAGTTGATATTTATCAAGTCTTGTATCCTAGAGTCATAGATCTACTATCATTCTGCCCTGTTAGCACCCCTCGTGCTAAACTGATCATACACTGATCATCACAACCCTTCTTTAATAAAGCTAGAAGTCCGAGTTTGTAGTTGTTAAAGAGGCTTGAATGTATTACTCAGTCCCTCGACTTGAATAAACCGTCGGAAAGCTATAAAATCAGGAAAGAGATCCCCATAATTTGATCAATGAGTGAAATCAATGGCAATTGCAATTTATGTAATCTGCATATGATCAGTAATATTCTATATGAATCATGTGTAGTGAATTCCACTAAATCCACAAACACACAGTAATAAAGGGTGCCTTTGTAACACAAGATTAAGTCCTCAATGCTGTTTCTTGTCAACCTATCTTGTAAGAGAAATCGAGACAGGAATCAGGTATCAAAACATAGACCTGTGGTGCCAAGGCATAACAATAAAACAAATTAATCCTATTTTATGGACTCCACATTTTACTTTAATTGAACAGTTTAAGGAATGGGCTTAGCTTGGTATGGTGATTCTATTAGACTGAGATTCTAGCGATAGTATATGTCAAATGTTGATTTGTGGAACTTAAATGGAAACAAGATGTTGATGTTATAGCCAAAAACCTCATTTTGGAATTAAATTTCAGAGGGTAAGACTTCTGGTAATTGAACTTACTAGTAGGGTTCATGGGAGAATGATTTGTTACCTAGAGGAGATCTAGTTTCCCAATTAATTGGAAGGGACGCTGAATCAAAGGTTGATTGGTCTTAAGACCTTTGTGAAATACTCCAAATGAAAGATTTATAGTCTAGTTTCAAGATCTGACATTCTGAGTGTTACCCTTCAAACTAGCAGTCTTGAATAAGCAATGCAATGCAACCTTAATGCTAGTAATAAATAAGCATATGGGAGAGGTCTAGGCCCAATGTCACCACAGCCTAGCCTCTCAACTTCTTTGGGTAACTCCTAAACACAGGGGAGAGCACTTAAAGATACCCATAAGCACCCAAACATGCAAATACCTTTCTACAAACTTGTAACTAGATCAGAGCCTTATATGGAGTCAAATAATGTATAAAGAAGACAACAAGATCTAATAGAGGAGTTGATTCAATAGCTATTCATCAATATCATCAACCACTTTTCCAGTGTAGAATGTTTCACAGATCCCAATGCAATTTCACATATCCCAAAGCAACCTCACAAAAAGGTGCGCTCTAAGGGAAAGAGGGCTAAGAGGCCTAGGGCGCGCCTTTTGGCCCTATCAGAGCTGCAAAATACCCTGCATAAACCGTAATTTAATAAATTCATGCTTCCCAATGCACTAGGGCAAATTAGGACACCCTACAAGATCTGTGGATAAATCCACTAGGACGAATTTGATGGATGAGCCAGAATTATCAAATTGCAAATATTTTGGTTTTCTGAAATTATTTACATTTTTAAGGGTTTTCCAACAATATTATATTTTTTAGGGTTTTTTCAATATCAAATGAAGCCCTTAGAGATATGTGGATAAATCCACTAGGGAAAAATTAATGGGTGGACCAGAATTTCCAAATTGCAAATATTTTAGGTTTTTAAATTTATTTAAATTTTTAGGGCTTTTTGACAATATATGATTTTTAGGGTTTCTTAACATAAAATTGTATCAAAATAAAAGACAAGTAAATTGATGAAAAGAAGAGTAATTTTTTACAAGCAATGGGATATGATTTTTGTCTCAATCCTTGGGGCATTGGAGCACAATGATCAACGTCCCTCTCTTGAAATGTCTTTCAACACTTGCAAGCTAGGGCATCACCTGGCAACCTCTAAGGTATGGTAAGGGAGAACTACGGCAAATGAAGAAGTCCAAGGCCCTAATAAGCAATGTAGGACTCCTAAGAAGGGCATTCTCTTCATACAAAAGTTGACAAAAATCCCTAACCAATCAGAAAAATGCACCATAAAAGCACCATTTAACCTAGCAAGGAGCATAACTTACCAACATTTAACAAAGAAGTGAGCAAGAAAAAGACCTTAGGTCAAACTTGTGCATGAGTTCTTCCAACTAGTCTAGCATGTGCAAGATCAAGCCCTAGAACATTCCAACATCCATCTTCAAGCCAAGAAAAGCATCCCAAGAGAAGTGCACATCACATTAATGACTCATAGAATAGGAGAAAGAGAGTAAAATACATATTAGAACCCTTGTCTTATGATTTTACAATGATGTGAGGTGATCTATTTATATAATTTGATCCTCAACCTTCTTAATTTTTTAGCCTACAAGTCAACATTAAATTAGACAATTTTTAGGGTAAATTCTCCACAAGTTAGGGAATAAACCCTAAAATAGACATAAAATAGTAAATAAGACTACAATAAACACATCACTTTATGAAATAGTGAGCCAAAAGGGGACGTCATACCCCAACTAACCCCAAAATGTTGTCTATCCCTCAACGCCCCCCTTTCCAAGCTTGTAGGATCAACTGTGGAAGGATGATGCCATAGACCAAAGAGCTAGCGAAGGGGTTTCTCTATGCTAGAATGAGGTCTAAGTGGGTGAAGGAGGTGTGCTAAATAGGGGACGATAGCCCTTTACAAGCCGCAATCACCTCTGCATAACAAAACCAAGGTGATCATGTGCCCACTCCTAGAAGCCCCAGACACCAACCCATGGGCTTAGAGCCCTGCATAGCAAAGACATCCACACACCGAAGGGGCAGTCAGTTGTGCCACAAAGCCAAGTACTTCTAAGAGTGAAACCAAGGGAGCTCGCCATGACCAATCCAAGGGGACAGCAGCCCCTAATCCAAATATCCATACAATATAACCCACTTTGGCCTTTACAAAACAAAATTAACCCCTTGCTCTAGGTTTGGCCTGTTGGAACGCTGCAGTAGCTTTGAGGCGTAACACTAAGAGATCAATTAAATTGAGAGTTATGTACTAACACATTGTAGCCAGTGGGAATAGTTACAGAATGCAAACCTCATCAATGGGTTTTTGATGTTTGATGAGGTTGAACTTGTAGGTCTAATTGTTCGTTCAAGGCAAATAAATCTTGTCTAACTTTCATGTCTTTGTGAAACGTATATAGACTAATGGGTTGATTTGGAAGTAACATGTCTTTAAATTGAACAATTTCGAAAGATGAAGAATATTCAACTATGGAGCCTAATTTTGAAATGTGCTTTAAACTTTTGGCTCTATAAAATCAAATCAAATTAGTGCCCTAGGTTGTCTGTGAGAATGTAACAGGAATAGCAAGTCATCAAACTCGAAAAATCACAAGTTTGACTCGGATCACCCTCAGAACAAGCCGATTCGGATTAGGCCAAGTTAAACTCGGGTTGACCGAGTTTGACTCGGCCAACACGAGCCAAACTTCTGATTTTTTCCCTAACTCGCGATTTAAACTCTGATTTTTTGAACCACATGACTTGGAAAAAAATTTAAGACCGATTTTGAAATTGATTGGTTAATATTTTGCTTGTTGGAGGGGTGTTTGCTTGCTGGAGGTATTTAATAGTGTTAGCAGATGAACTAGCAAAGCTAGTCACCAACAGGTGTATGGACAAGAAAGTGACCACTATCACCCTTAGCCACTTCTCCAAACTTTTTTGGAAGTCGAAACCTCCTAGGGAAGAGCACTAATGCTAATCTGTAAAGATATTAAAACACAAAATAATATCTCCCTTTGCAAAGACAATGATAGTGTCTTAATGGAGTCAATTCAAGGAATGAAGAAAATATACCAGTATGTATGAGCATGAATCATATAAATGCAATTAGTATATCAAATTCAACAATGCATTCATACAAAGATAAGCTAACAACCAAAATTCAATCTTAGGTCATGTATATGTAACAAGTATGAAGTGGCATTCACTTGATTAGACAATCACTTCCCAATAGGCAGAAGCGAGACAATAGAGAACCAATAATGCAATGATTGAGGAATAGCCCTGTATACTGCATGTGGATCCAATAAGTGAAGTAAAGAGGCATCAACAACAAGATTAATCCAATACCTTGAACATCACAACTTCATTCACATGTAAGCATTAAGTTTGATATGAAATGAACAGTATAGTTGCCACTAGTACAGCAGTAAGCAAAGATATAACAGACCTATCATTCATGCATCCCCTGAATAGTTTTCACGTTGAACATTCATCCGATGCAAGCCATACAATGCGTGTCATAGATCTCAGTAATATGAAATAACCAAAAATTTATGAATATTAATTTATTAAACACTAGTGAAAATTGTTAGCGAGTGAATTAATGCACCAGGAGAATAGTAATTTCAAGCTTGAATAGGCTGGTTTTGTTGCATCCTCTTAAGGGATCACCTGAGGTCCGAGGACACCCTGAAGGTCACCACAGCCCCCTTGGGGCTATAAAGAGGGAGCCCGAGCCCTAAAAGGACAGGCCAAGGGAGTTTAGAGGCAGGTCATGGTTGGAAGAAGGCAGCCAAGGGTAGGGCCAAGGGTTTTGGTGGAGGCCGAGGTGAGGAAAGGGGCCTAGGGAAGGGAACGAAGGTCAAAAGGAGGTGGCTGAGCTCCAAAGATGAAGGTCGAGGGTATTGGCAGCCCTTAGTAAAAGGGACAAGGTATGAAGAAGGTAAGGGGAGTGAGGGAAAGAAAGGTCAAGGTAAAAAGAAAGGTGGTCGAAGATGTAGGGACAGCCTTGGGGTTGTTTTAGAGACCTAAAAGGAGAGGTCGAGCCCTAGAAGAGTAATGCCGAGAGATGAAGGAAGGTAGGAAAGGGAGGAAAGAGGAAGGCAAGGGAGAAGGAATTAGGTTTTAGGTTTTGGGACAAGGACTTAGGTCATCCTAACCCTAGGGCGTCTAAGGAAAATGATGAACCTTCCTATGAGAAGTTTAAACTAGGTTTGCAACTATCCTAGAGACCTAAGGTCAAACCCCTAAAAGGACTCCCGCTAGAGGACATACTCCTATGAGCCACAGTGACTAAAGGCTGATAAATGACCTAGCCTAGATAAAATGCAGCTCTAGAAGCTGCCATTCAATCCATGAACATGAATCATTCATCAACATTTAACAAAGAGAGATCAAGCAAACCCTAGATACCTCCTTGTGCAAGTGTTTAACCAACAAATTAGAGCATCACCTTCAGCAAGAGCATTGAACCAAAGAACTTAAGAAAATGCTTGCAAACCCATAAAAATGTCTTCCTCAAGAGGGGCGCATCATCTCCAAATAGCCCTAGTTTGGATAAACAAGTAACATAATATTTGATCCCACTTGTCTTATGTTCAAATGAAGTGAGGAGAGGCTTATAAATAGCCCCTCACACTCACTTTACAGAAATATCCAGGCCGACATGCCTTAAAATGTCGATTTGAAATTATAAATGTCAATTCAAAATTATAACATAAAATAATATAAAAATGGCCTAAAGTAGGCTTATAGTAGGCTACCTAGGGTATTTTTCCCCTAGGTGCCAAAAATTGCTAAAATAAGCGAATCCCTCCAAATGAAAGGCTGGAGTGAGCTGGAGGGAGGGCGTCATGCCCCATCTAACCTCGAAATGCAGAAAATCCCTCAACACCCCCCCTCAAACAAGCAAGAGGGCCTGGCATGGAAGATGACATCATCAAATAAAGAAGCCAAGGGAGAGAAGGTACCAATATGCAAAGTGACCAGGAGGGTGCACAAGGTGACTATGAAGAGAGACCAGGGTCTCACAGTTGAAAGACAGGTCGCCAGTACAAGGAAACAAGTGTGGGGTCATGTGACCTAGTGATCAACCCCTAGGAGCTCTAGACACCAACCCCAGGTTTAAAAACCCCAACAAAGGGCAGTCAACAATGCCACTAAGCCATAGTACTCCTAAAGGAAGAACCAAAGGGCCCATACATGGCCACCACTATTGAAGAACACCCCTCACAGTTAGAAAAAGGCATTTCTCTCCTTGGGGTACATTTGAAGGTGTTAACTTTTCATATGCTTAGCTAAAACATCAGTACTTCATTTCATTTTCATAACAAAAGCATATAAACAGGATCACTGAAAGATAGACAAGCACAACCATACAAAAGGAACACAAAGATTTATCCTGGGAAAACCCTAAAGGGAAAAACCCAGCAAAAGCTTCCTCAATATAGATGCCCCAAAAAGATAAAAGATAAAAGATAAAGCCAGCAAGGAGATCAAAGCCTGATCCTCCTCCTTCTCCAGCTACTTCTCTTCTCCACTAATGCGCTACACAAGTGAGAGTGTGTGTCTCAAATGAGGAGAGCTACACCTCTATTTATATTCATCCGTTCACTTTAATTAACTCATCCGACATGTAGGCTCGAGTTAATCATGTAGGCTCGAGTTACACATGTAGGCTCAAGTAACCACACTGGGGTGCTAATGACCCACCTTTACAATTAGAGGGGACAACATCATGACTCTTATTAGTTCTTCCGATTAGAAGCATCGAGGTACAAGATAATACAAGTGGTTCTCCCGGTAGGACCATCGGGGACCACAAAAGATACATATAGAATATTCTTCGAAGTTACAATATTTCAACAAAAGGTGCATTGGGTACAAGTGCAGCGTAACAAGTAGTAATGGAAATATTAAATTCTTAAAGTAAAAGTGGCATTCTCCTTATCTTTCATTTTCCATCCTTTTACTTAAATTGTTTAACATTACCATTAATTATTTCAGGATATTTGAAAGTGGTTCGAGCCTCATTAAAGTTTATATGCAAAAAGTATAATTTTAGATCCCATTTAGAATTCAACAGATTTAACAGTTTTTAGGATTTCAAGATTGCAATGTTTCCACTAGATTCTATCATGTATGAGGGTAAGGGATTGGCATTTAATTAAGCACATCAACTTCTCTATGTACCTTGATGTTGGTGGTGTTGATTGTTGAACTCCTCTATCATGACCTTAATCAAAATGTACCTTTCAGTCAAACAAAATCATTTGTTAAGCATGGGAATTTTTTTGTAATTCTACCTTATTTTAACGCTTTGATTAAGAAGTTTCATCAAAATTGTAGGGTGTTGACTACTATCCTTAGAGGATCAACTTCAAGATTCAAGGTAGAGGCAAGGGCTAGAGCTTAGAGGAGGGGGGCACAAGGTGCTATTAATGAATAGGCAATGATTTATCTATCTAGACTCATCTTATGGATGAGAATTGATATATTTTGGACATCTATTGGTATCTTGTAGCATATGGACATGGCTACTTTCAATATCAATGAAAAATGTTTTTTTTAATTCAAAATGTGTATATATTTAATTCTTTGTATTTGTCGATTTTCTCCCAATCCGATTCAAAACTTTGAGTCTTTTGCCTTGTCGATTTATTGTTGATTCTGATTCTGGTAACATTGGTACTCTGTGTGATGGGATGCAAGATTAAGAGGGATTTTGAGCTTGGCCCTTTACGCTTTAGTTAGTTGACTATGTAACAATGCAGGAACAAGAAAACTTTCAGATGTCTGATTTTAGCTAAAAAATCAAACAAAAAGAAAGAACTCAAAGCTTTAAGATTAAAGCTAAACCTGAATAGACATTTAGGGGGTGGTGATCAAATTAGGCCAAATGAAATAGTTTCTAGAATATAGGTTACAATGAATGCCAGTATCCTAGAATTCAAAATAATATAGCCTTAATGTTACCTAATGACCAAATTCTAAAGGGGAATTGGAGTCTTGATCTGATATTTCATATTAGGATCTCAGTTATGTGGGAGAATGCCAAGAAATGAATCAAAATCTACAGATTAGGCCCTAGTTAAAGGTATGGAGTGATTATGGTTAGAGAGGATAACATGCTTAGCTATCCCTCCGTAAATAATGCAAAAGTCTACAAGGAACTCCCTGAAATGATTCCCAAGCAGTACTAAGCCTACTAAACCCATGAGAAATCACCTATCACACAATGCAACCTGCATGAAAATTCTAGGAGGGAATGAAAATAAGTTGGAGACTTCTCAATCCTATCCAATGAAACTGAAATGGAGAGAGAGAGAGAGAGATTCAAAATTGAAATTGAGTAGGATGAACAAGACTGCCAATCACAACTAGTACGATGATCCAGCTGCAAGGATTGGTGCAAAACAATTATGACAATGTGACAAAAGGCCGTCATATTTGAGGTGGTATGGGCTCATCTTGAAAATTCAGTAAGAGCTGAGGAGGGTCACTTAAAGATGATGAGGATGCCATTATAGAGTGGCTCCCCCTAGCTACAAATTCTTGCCTATTTTCCTACACCTTAATAAAAAGCTACCTAGAATTTCTTAATTGTGAATTTGGTGTTGACTTCAAACTTGATCTATGTCCACCTCTTAAAACTACAACCAAGATTTGAACTCTGCTTATCTTCTAGAACCGCAATATGGCCCTACGGTATGTTGCAACTTCTTTCACCATAACGACCACCTACTTCTTTGCAAATCAAACTTCCAGGACCAGAACAACCTACTCCAATAACATGAGAGGAATTCCAATTCTAGAGCTCGAGCTATCTGTATAGCACTAATACACACAAACTGCAGAATTTCATGGCCTGGGACCAGATCTACACAAGATCTTCATGTGGCTGACCACAGTGAATCTCTGAGGACCATAACAGTCTTCACACTCTCCATCCTCGTATAAACATAACTTTCACACAGTCATGCAAACACTATTGAGGTTCAATTTGCTTTGTGCATAACTAATTTGTTACTTGCTATATTTTGTTCATGCTTTTGTACTCATAACTTAATCAGCCCCATCTAGTTAACTTGTCCTTCGATTTGCATCCTAATATTGGATCAACATCGCCTGATGTTGGACACGATTGGCCACACTGAGAGGGGGGGTGAATCAGTGTGTGAGCAATTTTAAACTTTTTACCTTCTTTAAGTCAATCAAAGCATATCAATCATTATTTCATCAATTGCATAATCAAATTCATCACGATTCATAAGCACAACATCACATCAAAAGAGACACAAGAATATATGGAATTTTGATTTTTATTTATTGTACATGGAAGACAACAATCTTCTCGATTACAATTAGTAGCAACTGATGAAAAGAGCACCAACTCTCATAACAAGACCTAGCCTGGTTTTCTTAGCTCCAACTAAGAAGGGTTTGAGGAGTCCAATCCTCAAGTACAAGATTCTTCTTGCAGCAATGATATGGATCTGTTGCACAACCAACCTCTGCTCTCCACATCTATCTCTTCCCATCACTCTATTGGTCAACACTGCTCATCAATCTATGGTCAACTTGCTCATCAATTTCTGGCCAATCTGCTCATCACTATTGCTCAACACAACTGCTCATCACAACTGCTCATCACTGTTGCTCAAGTATCTCTGCACATCAACTTTGCTCATCAATACTGGTCATTCTTTTTTGCTCATTAATATTGCTAGTCAAGCTGGTCAATCTACTCATGTACACATCATTATACACCTCATCATACACAATTACTGAACAAGCAATTCGGCTCTGCTTTCACTGAACATAAGGCATGCATCGTCATCATAGGTATGCATCATCGTCATAGGGTATGCATCCTCCTCATCAAATATACATCATCATCATCTCAGTGTGCACCGTTTATGCATCATCATCATCAAGTATACATCATAGTGCATAGGAGAGCATCATCACACTATGGTATGCATGTACATCATATTGTATAGGAGTGCATCAAGATCATAGAGTGTAAATCATTATCACATGCATTATCATCATAAAGTGTATCATATCATACCATAAAGGTATGCAACATCATCATCATATACTCCATAATGACTTCAAATATATATACCAATATAGAGGCTCACATACTAAGATCAAAGATGAACTCTATCCATGAGAGACATGTGCCATCACAAAAGAAACCCAAAAGAATGAACATACCTTTCCGAAGATCACAAGATGAAGAAACAGCAGACAAACCAAAAGAAACTCTAGATCATGTCATCACATAGCCCTCATAAAAGATTTCCAACGAGCCAAGAATTTTGTAATTTCGATTCTGTATGAGAAAGTTATGCCAATTTAGTGAAGATGCCCAAAAATTTCTCTGTAAAAACGAACAACTCCTCTGCTGCTACGAAAAAACCCCAAACCAATCTCCACTAATTCACTTCTCTACATCCATCATTGATTTTTTTTATGTGTTTATATACACATTAAAGTGGACATGTTTCATGCTGGCCGACTTGTCTTCAAAGGTAAGTGTGGTAAGAATTTTAATTTTTTATTTGACTTTTAATTGTCACACAAACTTTTTACCACTTCAATGGTCAAACCTTACCACAAAATTGCATGTATTATCTTTGCCATATAATAGGGTTTCCACCACATAAGCCATATGTATGACCAAGGACTTCAAACTTCTTACCAATTCAATGGTCAAACCTTACCAAATAATTGCATGTATTTTCTTTGCCATATAATAGGGTGTCCACCACATAGGCCATCTGTATGACAAAGGATTTCAAACCTCTTACCACTTCAATGGTCAACCTTAAGTATTTTTATTATTTTTCTTACCACCTCAATGGTCAACCTTATGTATTTTTATTATTTTTCTTTTAAAACATCCTTCAAAGTCAACCACATCATTTAAAATTCATGGGAGTGTGTCCTCCACATCTTCATAGGGTTGCATTAAGCCACTAGGGCCTTTAATGCCATGCCATGTGCAAGATGCCATCATGGGCTTCAAGCTTGTCACTAAATGGACCATCATCAATCCAATATGTGTTTGGATGCCTTAACCACATCAAGTGCAAGCAATGGGCATCAAGGTCTTCACAAGGTTTCATGACCACATCATCATGCCATCTAACCATGTAAAATGCAAGTAGTGGGCTCCATGACCTTTGCAAGGGCATCAAGGTCTTCCTTAGAGATTCCAAGTCTTCATGGGATTCTTCATCATACCAAGGACATGTTCATGGGTTCCATAGCCTATCAAGGACCATACAAGGTCATCATCGTCATACAAGAGCTCCATGACCCAACAAGGGTTGCAATATCATTACACCATCAAGTGTGGGTCCAAGGACTCCTTCAAGTATTCTTCATGAAGCAAGAGGCTTCTTTGACATGCCAAGGGGCTTCATGGGCTTCTTCAACCACCTCAACCATACCAGGAGACTTCAAGGGTCAAGATCCATCATGACATCACCTGTGGCATTGCTAGGCCTTCTTCTGGGGTACCATGACACCATCAGAGCATGAATGACCACAAAATGGGTCATTAATGCTTCTCCAACCCATCTAGAGCTTCTCCATCGTTCAGCAAGGCTTCAAGACCATTTCCAGGGTCTTCATCACCATTAATAGGGTCTTCATCATCTTCAGCAAAGTGGTGGCTTCAAGATCCAGCCTTGTGGGTATAGGGACCTTGTCAACTGGGTATAAGGTGCTTCAAGGCACAAACCCACTCTATAAGGGGTCCAAGGCATCGCAGGTGGGACTTGGTGGCATCGATGACAACCTGCGGGGCCACTGCAAGTCCATGTTGGCATCAATGACAATTTCATCAACACCCGCTAGGTAAAGAAAACATTGTGCATACTAACCATAAATTGTTGCAATATTGCAACTTATCCTAAGTTGTAGGAAACTTGACAACTCAAATAGGTGGCATATCTTCAGCAATTCAACTTAGTCATTGCAACAACTATTGATTTACTATATCGACCACCAATAAATAGAACCGCCACACTAACTGAGGCAAGATAGATTGACTTCGAAGACTGTAACACCCTCTACCCTATCAATAAATATGTTTGAGACATCTTTATTAGCCTGAATAAGTCAAATAAAATTAAATTCTTAAATAACCAAAATCAAAGTATTCAAAGTTGTTTTTTTCAACCTACTCTTCTAAGAGAAACCAAGACAACCATAATCAGGTATCAAAGCATAGATCTATGGTGCCAAAACGTAGCAATAAAACAAGTATAACTGTATATCCTATTTTATCAACTTTGATTTTTTACTTTAATTGAACAACGTCAAGAATGGGCTTAGCTTGGTATAGTGGGGCTTAGCTTGGTATAGTGATTCTATAAGAATGAGATGCTAGTGATAGCATGTCAAATATTCCTTTGTAAAACATAAATGGTAACAAGATGTTGATATTATAACCAATAACCTGGTATAGGAATAAAATTTCAAAGGATAAGGCTTGTGGTGATTGGCATAGTTACATATATCATGTCGACGAATATATCACCAAGGGTCCGAAATGTCACTTATCAACAACATCGGTCAAAATATCGAAAAATATCAGCAAATGTCGTAAAACCTCAAAAAATACGAAAATAACATTTTTTTTAACATCTAAAGCAACAACAACATCTTATAAACATGCTACTACATAAATATGAAAATACAACTAATATATAAGATGCATAAGATGTCAAATGGGGGATCATGATCACATATCGACAATAAATTGAAAATACTGAACTATGTTCTTGATAGAATGATACAGAATCACCTCAAATGATCAAAATAAATGTATCTCGTGAGATGAGAATCACAAGGCAACTAGATACTACATAGTACAATCATAAATAATACGAATCATCAATCCCCTCCACCCCTTTTACGGGAAAGGGGAACCAAATTCCTCTAGAAGCAGTAAGTGGTCTTGTGGGTGCTCTAGATGAGCCTAGGGTGGAGATGGAAGCTCCAACTGCTCGGGCTATGGTGAAAGGTAATAGGACTTAGGTGGAAGCGAATGTGAGTTGTCCCCTCCCATAACTACAATATCATCAAAATTGTTGCCTATATTGGGGTCCTATTCATAAATAGCACCCTATGCCCCCCTCCTTTAGACTCTCTCCCCTTGCATCTACCTCAAATCTCGAAGTTGATCCTCCAAGGACATTAGTCAACAGACTCAACACCCTATTTTGAAGAAACTTCCTAAACCATTCACTAAAATAAGGTAGAAAAGGCTTCCCAAGCTTAATATGTGATTTTGTTTGAGTTAAGGGTGCATTTTTATTAAGGTCATGATAAAGGAGTTCAACAATCAACACCACCAACATCAAAAGTACATAGAGGGGTTGATGTGCTTGATTAAATGCCACTCCTATACCCACATACATGATAGAATCCAGTGGAAACATTGCAATCCTAAAATACTAAAAACTATTAAGTCTGTTGAATTTTGAATGGGATCTAAAATTCTACTTTTTGCATATGAAGTACGACGAAGTTGGAAACACTCTCAAACATCCTGAAACAATTAATGGCAATGTTAAAAATTTAAGCAAAAGGATAAAAAAATGAAAGATATAGAGAATGTCACTTTTACTTTAAGAATTTAATATTACCATTTATTACTTTAATAATTTAATATCTCAGGTTTTAATAACATTACCAACAACTTAACCCACAGATTTATTTCCCAAATTCCATGTATTTTTTTAGCAGGGCGATATTTTCCAAAATATCGCGATATATTCCCAATATATCGTGACACATTCAATATATCGCAATATATTCAAAATGTCGTAAATGTCGCGATTTTTTAGTGGCTCTGATACCAATGTAATATCTGTATTCGAATATTCTCAATGATTACTCAAT
>LPNX010748443.1:509637-543131 GCA_001517045.1 Pseudotsuga menziesii | reverse complement strand
GTGAGGATCTCCCAAGCCACCGTAGGGATGTGGGTGCTTAATAAGCAAGCATGAAGTGATGTTTCAGATCTCAACTTCTGTAGCTCAAAATCAAAATGTAACAAAGATACTTTCTGTGCTAAGATTTCTAACATTTGAAAACCATGTAGATATCAGTACTAATTTAGATCGCTGGTGATATATGGCACCCAAAAAGAGAACAACTTGCAGAAATATTAGAGATCTCCTTATTGGATCTCCTTATGGATGGGAAAAACAAACCAGCATAACCTCACAATGACACATCTGTAGATGTAAATACCCCCAAGCGGTAAGAGCGGTAAACCCCATAGAGGTATGATAAGCCCCATAAAGACAGACCATTCAATCCGGCACAAGAACATTAAACTCAGCTGCCCAATAAGGAAAACAGATACCCAATACATAAATTTCGGAGCCCAACTGGGCAAAAAGAAGCTTAAAATTCAATATAGTAAAAACAAACCAGTATAAAGAAAGCGAATGCAGAGACCAGGAAATCTTACAGGAGAAAGTCGGACGCTGGGTTTAATCAAATGCAAACGGCCAGGCGAAACCTCCGAAGACTGTACAGGTCCTACGATCGATTCCCGTGCCCCTCCCAAGAGAGCTGTATCGGAAGAACTAGACCGAGTTGAAACAGTCGCATTTGGAGTAGGCCTTTCATTCGACTCAGCAGGAGCGAGGATGCATAGATGCAAACCCAACGCATCCCTCGCTCTTTTCCACTTACTACCCATCTCTCTCAATCCAACTTTATCCTTCCAAACACAGTATAATTTCAGCCTCCAAATACCCAATTTTGCTCTCTACCAAGGTCTCGAGTTCAAAGCCTGTCGTCCCACCTAACCAACCCAAGACGAGAAAACAGCAAAGAATTCTATGCTCTATGCCCTTAGATCGCGTGATTCTTCTTCTGTTTCGTCTGAAAGAGCTGAACGCCAGAAACAGCAGGAAGAGAGTCAGAGAAATCAACTAACCACCATCCATGGCTATGGCTATGGCTATTGCTTACAGTTTATTGGGCCTTTCACAGCTTCAGATCAGATGGGCACTGCATTGAATTGAAGGGCACAGAAGGGTCAAGAAAAGTGCAATAAAATTTTAGCGGGGCGCCCTGTTTGTCCTGCTTTCACTGGTCCCGGATTGTCTTGCAGTACTTAGCAGTACAAATGTGTTTATTGCTGTTGGTATAACAGCTAATTGGTGCGCTTTCATGAGCCAGTTTAGGTGGGGAAGTTGGTTTGTGTGTAGGGGTGGGAAATTGGAATAGATAGAACTGTGTGAGGATTTCCACTCTGTCGGCCATGACCCAATAGCTTTCCCGATTGGACCCGTGTCTATGTTAACCGCATACTTTTTCCCTTCCCCACAATTGCATCCCGGGTACGGAAGCTGATGATGATCCAGGGAACCCTTGGTTACATATCATGGTTTCCCCGGGCTACCTATGTATTTGTACAAATAAAGTGTACTAGAGATTCGCCTAGCCTATCTTTAGACAGGGATCCAAAATTAAAATAAAATTAAAAATAAATTTATTTGATGGTGAAGATTCTCACATGTGAGGATGGGTTGGTACTTCTTCATAAAAAAATTTAGATTATGTGTCTTTAAACATTTAAACATTTATTGCTACTCAAATGTATCTGAATTTGGACATTTGGCTTTGAATTAGTAATTTCTAAAAATCTACAAAGTATATAAAATTAGAGTAACTAACTAATTACATGTGGGTCAAGGTTGGATGGAAACATACTATCTACAATTCAAAGGAGAAGAAATCTATTAATGTCTTACTAATTAATTAAGAAAGAATTATGTTTATATAAATTAAAGGAAAGATATTTTAGTCTGATTATGTGATCCATATGGTATTTATACTCTAAAAGCAAGCTATAACTATCTATTATGGACAAATGTATTTGGCTTTGAATTAGTAATTTCTAAAAATCTACAATGTATATAAGATTAGAGTAACTAACTAATTACATGTGGGTGAAAGTTGGATGGAAACATACTATCTACAATTCAAAGGAGAAGAGATCTATTGATGTCTTACTAATTAATTAAGAAAGAATTATGTTTATATAAATTAAAGGAAAGATATTTTAGTCTAATTATGTGATCCATATGGTATTTATACTCTAAAAGCAAGCTATAATCATCTATTATGGACAAACTTTGCGAGAGAACTAGTATGGTGGTGGCGGGTCGTATGGAAGTTTCATTTCCCTCCTAAGGCAAAACTTATAATGTGGTTCTTTCTATGTGACAAAGTTTTGACATGGGATGCTTTGCAAAAGAAAAATAGAATATGCTCGGGAATATGTTATATGTGCAAGCGTGAAGAAGAGACAAATTTTCACTTAATCATGGAATGTAGCTATGTGATTCAGGTTTGGAAGGCAATTGAAGATCATCTCCATGTAAGATGCAAATGGGCAAGCACCTCTATCAAGATAGTTTAAGGATGTGGTGGGGAATCCTTCAACAATTGATTACAAAGAATTATGTATTATCATAGCTTGGAAAATATGGCAAGCTAGGAACTCCAATATTTTTAAGGAAAAAGGTCTTCTTCGAATCCAAGTTGTTATACAAAGTACAGCAATCCTTAAAATTTATCCTCAAGATAGTCAAAAACAAGTATATTGACATGTAATGGAAGAGGTGATAAAGAGCAGGGAACCATGGGCTTACTTCGATGGTGCAGTAATGATATACCCCTATAGAAGCGGAGTTGGAGGAGTTCTTCATCTGTCAAAGGTTCACAAATTAAAGTTTAGAGGAGGCCTAGGGTGGGGCTCAAATAACTTTGCGGAGCCGAGTGCTCTTGTATTATTGTTGATTTTAATGGTGGAAATGAATATTAAAAGTATATAGTTTTTTTAAGACACCTTGCTAATTATAAACTAGATTAAGGGAGATAGAGCATGCAAACATATCATCCTGGCACACATTCTGGAGGAGATAAAATAAAATAAAATTAAAATCATCCTTGGACAATATTACATTTAAGCATATCTATAGAGAAATGAGGAAGCAAATGTTTTATCTAAAGAAGGATTGCAAATGCAAACAGGGAGACGGCACATAACGAAGGAGCTGTAAGGGACAATCTTGAATTACTACCATCCTCCTTTCCATGAACCGACTATATAGAATAGGCAATCAAAACAGGTAAGCAACACAGAAAGTATTAAAGCAATTGACAAGTATTCTTATTTGAGGTAAAGAGAACATGTATAGTGTTTCTTTTTGGACTTGAGAAGTGCACATCATGCCTCGTGTTATGTCACAACTGGATAATGCAGATTATGGGAAGAATAGAATTGTGCTCGATGAAGTTCATGTGACCTCTCTTTTGAAATATTGTATAATTTGGACTGGAAAAAGACTTATGAAGTCCATGAGAGACTTTTTTTGAAATATGATATATTTTGGACATGCTCTAGTAGCATCTAACCAAGGTAATCATGTTCTTGGTTGAATGTATTAAGTTTTTTTTTAACCAAAAAACTAACTAATTACATAACATGCAATTTTTATTTATTATTCCTTAATCTACAATATAAATAAGATCTGACTAACTAATTAGAACATGTAAGTTTTAGTTCTTATTCCCTAATCCACAATCTAAATAAGATCAAAGTGACTAACTAAATATTAAACATTCAATTTTTATTTCTTCTTCTTTTATTGATAATATAAATAAGAGCAGAGTGACTAACTAATAACAAAATATACAATTTATAATTTTTTTCTTTAATCAATATTACTAGATACATAAGTTGTTTTTTGGTTAGCCCAATGGACTAGCTCAAGTGGTTGAGTGTTGTAAGTTGCGAGCAAAAGGTCTCCGAGTCAAATCAATGGGTGGCTATACATTGTTATACAAGGGCCTCACTTGATGTCTCCATCGAGTTAGCTCTGTAGTTAGAGCGAACGGGGTGAGGCCTCTTCGGGTAGGCCCCCTATGATTTCTTCTCGTGAACATAGCAGCCCCACTAAGAGGTTGTGAACCACATTTTTTTTTTAAAAAAATAAATTTAATAATTGTGATTAAATTCTAATAAAATCCATTAAATACCAAGTTATAAGTTATCATTTGTGATGGTTATGACTATTTTAAATATCAAAATCAATTTGTTATATATAGAATTTTTTATTATATATATAAAAGAAGATAGATCTTTTAAAATTGATTTCTTTTTATCATGAAAAACACTTCATCTATATAAATATTTAAAATAATAATAAAATATTTTATTTTAATATATTAAGTTTTAATTGTTCATATTACCTTTAAACTTAAATGATCCACTCTTATAATATTATAAGAGTCTCTCCAACCCCAGTGTGATGCTCTCTATGAAAGTTCATTATATCAATGATGCTCAATATGAAAATTCATTATATCAAATTATAAATTCGACCTTATGCTTTTTAATTAATCTTTAAAGTTCTCAAATCTTTTATCTTAAACTTTTTAAGATTTTATTCTTAAAATCAAAATTCTTTAAAGCTTTGCTAAGAAATTCCAAAGGGTTTCAGAGAGTGACATGTGTTCCTTGAAAGGTTGATTTCTAAACTAAAACATGAACAACAATGTTATTGTACGAAATTGTTTCATAGCATTCACACCCAGGTTTGTGATCATGGGCAATTAAGCATTGAGGTAAGTGTATTACAAATAGGAAATTAAAATAAAATAGCATAGTAATGATCATCCATGGTAAAATAATAATAAAGAATTGGGTATTGCTACATATAATTAAGGTCTTTATGCTTTATGTTCAGTTTTAGCGTAACAAACTTGGTATATATTATTATCCATTTTGTTTTAATAATCTTAAAATACGAGTTCAATTTTGTAAGTATGAAAATATAAGTGGGATCTTGGAGAAAAATGAGAGGGAACTATTATTATTTTGGCTTTATTACATGGTACATGGTAATTTAACTTCAAAATGTTTAGATGTGATATTATAAATTATTTAGAGATTTAATTTATCAGTTTAAAATTTGATTTTTTTATTATGTTTAATAGAAAATTATTACACAAGAATTAATAAAATTTGGGGAAAGAATTTTGTGACTATGAACATTATTATTGATATACATGGTATAAGCTTAATCGAGTTAAAAGTTAAATAGCTCAAATAAAATCGCTAAAGGGTTTATATATAGTGTGATCCTTGGAATGTGTATTTGTTAAATGCAACTCCATGGCTTGTGTCTATTATATAGGGATTGGTGATGGAATAGGGAAACTATACTATATCTATATGGAAAAAGAACTTAATAACCTTGTAAAACACCTTTAACATTTAAAATGGTTTTAAAGACAAATAAAAGTGAAGCGAGGAGGATTTTAACCATTCTGTGAGTTTTTACTGGCGAGCTCTGAACCTTCGCGTCATTGTCTAGCCTACGTGGGCGGTCTTGGCTACAAGGCACCATGGATCCCCCCCTGGACCCTGATCCAGAGGACTTCGATGAGCGCTTCCAAAGGATCATTGCTTTCTGCCTCCTCACGTTTTGTTAAGAGATCTGAAGTCCTAAGTGTCAAGCTTTCCTCTACGGCCTCAAAGAGGAAGGTCGTTACCTTATCAAAAAAAGGGTTGATAGATTTATTCACAGGACTGTGGCCCTCTCCCGGATTTGTGGAAGTATGGCTCAATAAAAACTTGAGAGCGCTCATCCAAGGGGAAGTGCAGCAAATATTCTGCGGCAAGGGGTACTTTGCCTTCATATTTGAAAAAAAAGAGGATTGGGATCTTATCTTCATAAATGGGCCATATTTTATGGGGCCGAGAGGGATGTATCTTAACAAATGGGACCTCTTCTTTGACCCTGAAAAAGACATCCCTAAGGCAGTGCCGGTATGGGTGAAGCTACCCCATCTGCCACTTCATTGCCGGAATGATGAAGACTTTCGCACAATAGGCAACACCCTAGGGAAATACATAGACAAATAAGAGCCAAAATCCCCCATGTTCTCATGTGCAAGGATTTGTGTCGAAGTTGACCTGGAGAAAGGGCTTCCGGAAGCCATCAACTTATCAATAGACGGGTGGAATCACATGCAGACCGTGGACTACGAGCAGATACCTTTCAAATGTAAGTATTGCCACGAATATGGGCATTTTTCCAAGTCTTGTCCAAAAAAGCCAGAAAAATCCAACCCTAAGGAGAACCCTGAAGAAGGATGGAATGTAGCAAGTAAAAAAAAGGGAGCAAGAGCAGCCCCATCGCAACCTCAAACCAGCTTGGCAAAGAATGTAGTCGAAAATAAGTTTCAAGTGCTAGCTGATGAGGAAAAAGAAGAATGGGAACTCGTGGTGGGGGAAGAGACAAACACCTTGCAAGAGGTTGAAGCCCCAAATGTATCACCTCCACACGATCTGGAAGAGCAACTGGTTCAGAGCCCTTCGGCTCGAACTCATACAGAAGCAAGACTTGATTCCTCTGCTAATAATGGAGGTACTTGTACCCAATCTAAGACAAGGGAAACATCAGAAGAAGTCTTAGAAAACTCCAACGAAGAACCAGAGCCACAATCTAAAAAAGGAAGAAGATCCAATAAAACTCTTAGAGAACAAGAAGCAGCAAGGGAAAGAGCAGCAGGAAAACAGTCCAACCTAAATTTTTTGGTAAGAAACCCTCAGGCGAATAAATACCTTCTCACCCTTGAAGAAGAAAAAAAGGAAAAGGAGAGGGCGCTCCATCAACATAGGAAATAATGAAGATGGTCTCTTGGAATTATCGAGGACTGGGAGGAAATTAGAAAATATAAGTTGTTAAAAGAATAAAAACAATGGAAGCCAACTCCATCCTCCTCATCTAAGAGACAAAAAAGACTGCAGAAGATAGTCTTTCATCAATAAAGAAAATCTGGCCAAAAGGTGAAGGAAAAGCAGTCAGTGCGACGGGGGCATCAGGAGGCATCCTCACATGGTGGGACAAGGACAAATTCACAATGTGTTCAACAATAGAAAATAAGAACTGGTTCTTTGTGGAACTCGAAGATAAGGAAAGCAAGGAAACTATCTGGGTGGGAAACATTTATGGCCCTACCACTCAGGCTCATAAAGATTCTTTCTGGAACTCCCTAGAAGACCAATGTTCACGGAAAAATCATCATCCCTGTATAATTGTGGGAGACTTCAATGTTACTATATCGACCGAAGAGCGCAGGGGAGGCACCAAAGTCAGAGATCCATATGGGGACAGGTTAGAGGACTTGATTTCCTACTGGGGTCTGACAGATATCAAGCCAAAAAATGGTAAATTCACTTGGAATAACAAAAGGATAGGACCGAGACACATTGCAGCTAGGCTTGACAGGGTGCTGGTTAGCCCTCGCCTTCTAAAGAATCTGGCAATTCCAAAATCAAAGCTTCTTTGCTCGACTGTCTCGAATCATCAACCAATTTGCTTCTTTCTATCTTATGTGGGGAAGCTAAGAGCTCTTCCTTTTTTATTTAATCACCTCTTGATGGAATCGAAAGGTGTCTTTGACATCATCTATAACGCTTGGAGCTGTTTTATACCGGGATCCCCGGCCTACATATGGGAGCAAAAATTAAAGTGTGTTAAAACTGCCCTCAAGCAATGGGTGACAAAGCACTACCAGGAGCCCAAGATCAGAAAGCTAGATCTAATCAAGATGGAAACATTACAAGGAAACATGGAGCAAAGAGAAGTCGCCAAGGAATTAATGATCCAGGAAATAGAGCTTGAAAAAGTTTTGCAAACCACACTCAAGCAGGAGGAGGAAAGTTTAAGGTTGCAGTCTAGGAACCTGTGGTTAATCAGCGGAGACCATAATACATTTTTTTTTCAAAATCAGTGCAAGGAAAGGCAACGTAGGAACACCATAAGGGAGCTCAAAAAGGACGACGGAACTTCTACCACAGATCAGGCCGAGATCATCAATGAGGTAAGGGGTTTTTTTGAAAATCTGTATAATAATGAAGAGGAAGTCTCTCAAGAGGATATGGCGGAAATCGTCAAAGACATTCCCCAACTAGTCAAGCCTAAGAATATATAAGTCTTAGAAGCCCCCATTTATGAAGAAGAGATTAAGAAGGCCATTTGGTCCCTCCATCCGAACAAAGCCCCCGGGCCTGATGGCTTTCCAATTCGTTTTTATAGAATGTGTTGGAACTTCATTAAAAAAGATCTGATTTGCCTCATTTCTTGGATGTCCAAAGGAAGGATGGGAGGTGCAACAAACTCCACTTTCTTGGCCTTAATCCCCAAGGAAACCAATCCCACCTCTATTAAATGTTTCAGACCTATTTCTCTCTGCAATGCCTCGTACAAAATGTTCTCCAAAGTCCTATCTCTCTGGATGAAAACTATTATCCCCTCCTTAATCTCACCAAACCAGGGAGGCTTCATAGCCGGTCGTCACATAAGCGATAACATACTGCTAGTCCAAGAAGTAATTCACTCCAGTCTGAAAAAGAGGGAGTCCGGAATGGCCATCAAACTTGATTTGGCCAACGCCTTTGATAGACTAAGGCATGATTTTATCTTTCTGGTTTTGGAAAAGTTTGGTTCCCCCCCCCCCATCTTTGTCAAACAAATACAAGCTTGCATAAGCTCCCCCTGGATAGCTCCTCTAGTTAACGGAAGACCCTCTAAATTCTTCAAATCCAAAAGGGGGATAAGGCAGGGCTGCCCTCTATCCTCGTTTCTTTACATTTTAGTGGCAGACTCTATGATCAGAAGACTCAACAGACAGCTTGAGGAGGGAATGATTCCAGGACTCTCCTTCAAAACAGGGATTGAGCCCATTAATCATGCACTCTTCGCTGATGATTCCATCTTACTGGGGAAGGCATCCACTCAAATAGTTAGGAATTTCAAGCAGTCTCTCAATCTTTTCCTTCTTTCCTCGGGTAGCAAGGTGAATCTAGATAAATGCCAAATTTATGGGTGGCACAACAATGTCAACACCCTCAGAGATATCTCCCAAATCCTCAACATTAAAGTCAATCTCGATTGGACACACTTCAACTACCTGGGAATACCAATCACTAAAAAATCTTTCTCATCGGCCATGTGGAGACCAGTAATACAAAAAATAAAAAACAAGATTCTCTTTCTTGGTATGTGTTGGCTCAATATTGCAGGGAAATCCACTCTCATTCAATCAATTCTATCCACCTACCCCATATATATCAGCTCAATGGTTCTCGCCCCGAAGATGATCACAAACAGCATAAGTATGGAAATAAGAAAGTTCCTCTAGCATGGAGGAAAAGTTCAATCTAAAAAATTCCACCTCGTTAAATGGGATGTGGTTAAGGCCCCAAAATTAAATGGGGGATTGCGCATTAGAGATCCGGAGAAAATGAATAAAGCGCTAGGAGCTAAGATGGTATGGAGAATGGTTTCTGGAAGTAGGGATTGGTGGAAAGAGGTCATAAGGAAAAAATATATAAGGAAGCCACGTTCTACAGTTCTTTGTCATCCTTAGGATGGGCAAGGCACTTCAATCTGTGGCATCTCTAAAAATATTCTCTGAAGATAATTCAATTTGAATTCTACTGGGTGCCTAGTAATGGTAAGAAGATCAATATTTGGGGTGATAGAGTTATTGGTAACCCCCCCATATCTTCTCTCCCCCACATGGAGGACCTCTCTAATTGGGCAATCGACAATGGTTTCGTTACACTGTATAATCTCTCCACTTGGGATAGGAAAGGAAAATGGACTGGCTGGAAGTTGCTGCAACCACCTGATCATCTGAAACAAGTCGCTGATCTTTTACTTCCCCTTCTCCATAGCATGCCCCCCATCAGTAAAAGCTCAAAAGATTACATTGGGTGGGCCAGTAATGGTATTTATACAGTCAAAGAAGGATACAAACTGCTCTAAACAAATTTAGTCACTGCTTCAGCAAATCTCTGGAAGAATGTTTGGAATCCAAATTGTATTCCAAAAGTCAACTGTTTTATATGGCTGCTAATGCACAACAGACTTCTAACCACAGACAATCTCACCAAAAGAGAAATAGAAGGCCCCTTCAGATGTGCCCTTTGTAATGCAGACTTGGAAACTGCCACACACCTCTTTCTCCAATGCAAAGTCGCTCTTCAAATTTGGAGGGGCATCTTGCATAAGGTTTGTGTCTTTTTCAAACCCCCAGACTCCCTTGAACAACTTTTAATAGTCCGGAACAAACTTTTTCCAGGAAATCTCAGGAAAAAGCCCATTCTAAAGAGGCTGTGGAATTTCATTCCTAAGAACATATGTTGGCAGATCTGGTTGGAAAGGAATAGATCAATCTTCAAGGGAGAGAAGGTTATTATCAATCGAATAGATGCAAAGATAATTGGGATGACTGCTGAAAAATTAGCAACAAGAGGATTGGGATTTCCAGATGCAGAGGATATCCTAGCTCATGTTACCAAGTGGTGCAGCATTTTCTTTCAGAGGAGTTCCCCTCAGTCCAAAAGTTACAACAACAAGCAATCATGGGAGATAAGAAAAAACTATGATGATCTCTTACGATGGATTAAAGATCATAACTCCTTTTCTTTATTCTTTGATGGGGCCTCAAAAGGAAACCCAGGGAAGGAAGGTGTAGGGGGTCTTATCTTGAATCCAAGAGGACAAATAATCAATTCCTTTGCCTGGGGATTGGGGAGAAAGACTAATAATGAGGCTGAGTGGCTGGCTCTCCTTCAAGGATTGGAGATGATAGATGCAAAAACCATAACAAGGCTGATAATCTTGGGGGATTCTCGCCAAGTAATCCTCAAAATGAAAACAGGCTATCCTACAAGATCCATAAAATGTAGAAGGTTGCACAGTAGGATCTTATAGGTTCATCTTCCTGAGAGCATAGACTTCTATCATATTTTAAGAGAAAACAACGCCAAAGTAGACAATATGGAAAATAAGGGGGCCTCTCTCTCACAAGGTTCAATAATTTTAAATGGAGAAGAGACAAGCTACAAACATATCCCCTAAGAACCAAAATGGGCTATCTAACAGTATGCTAGGACATGGTGTGGTTTATTCTTCAGAATATACACATAATTCTTTTCATGCTCAACGATCCCCTGACAGGTCACGCAGATCCTCCTCGATTCGAATTGGTTTCATAATTTTTATGTTTGTTTGCCACTTATTAGCAGTCCCAGCAGATCTCAGCTGGACGTGTGGGCTCTCTTCTTCATTCATGTGATCTCTGCAACCTCTCCATGTTATTATTATGATTACAGGAACCGCGTCTCAGTTTCTCTCTCTTCCTGTGTGCTAATTCTGAATTGGGAGAATATCTTTTGTCACCGACATTATATTATATCTCTATTTAAACAGGAATGGGAGAATTATTCCGGAGAGGAAAAGAATGTGCAGGAGTCGAAATGGAGTGGAGGGCACGATTGGATTGAGTGGGACATGATCTGTCCTGGAAATATAACGAATTTCAATTAGCAACGTGAAATACAGAGACCATGCAAAAACCTTCATCCAACGGGAACTGGCAATGAGCAAGGTAATATGACGTCGATCTAGAGGACTAACAGAGGAGAACGTGACCGTAGACAGGCAGATGTTAAAATTTCATTGCTTTTGAACCAAGGAAGTCAGATACAGGATAAACCAACACAAGCAGTTCAGAGGATGGAGAAAGACACATTCACCCAGTTGGAGAGGCGCTTTCCAGGGAAACTAAATTAAGTTGGTTTAGATCATGTTTTTCTGCATAATCTTGAATAAGTAGTTCATCAGCGTCTATTCTACTTCTGTAAAATTGAAGAATAGGAACAAATCCAGCTGCTCAAGATGGCTTTACATTTGGCCTTGTTTTATTTCAGTTCTGTCTTTTCTGCTTGAAAGTTCCTTTGGTTAACCTTTGTTCTGAATGGCTGTGCACAACCCATTTAATATATCTTTTTCTTAGTTTCTGTTAAAAAAAAACCATTATGTGAGTTTTTCCAATGGGTTCCTATTGTAGGTAGGGTGGTCGGGGTAGTCAACTGGGGTTGTCCCCACCTTAGATCAAAACCCACGACCATCATACATGACAACCTCGAGAGCATCAACTTTCTTGTAATGAAAAAAAAAGGTCTTTCCAATATTTTTTCTGCAAGTAATCATCATGTTTGGCAACACTAAAGTTCCTTGCAACTAAACATATGTTTCAAGAATAGTGAAATATTAGCTTTTGCTTCAACAACATGTGTTCCTTTGATAGTTTTTAATGTGAAAGTAGTGTCTATTTATTTGAAAGAATTTAAGGTTTGGGATTTTATTACTTGAAGTATTGTTGGTTTAACCGTAACAAAGTAAAAACAACGGAACTCAAATATTATGAGAATGCATATATCCTATCACTTTTTAAATAACAATTTGGTTTTTTTTTTTTGTTTCAGGAGAAAAAAGACAGTTTTAACTTTTATAAAATTGTGTCTTAAAAAATGACACCACTTAGTTACAAAGAGGGCTTAAGTCAGTAGTAGCTTAATATTTGATTCCTTCAGAAATACAAGTTCCAAAAAAAGAGCTGATAACAAAACAAAGCATCAGACTTTGCTTAACTGTCCACATAACTAGTCATCAAAATATGCTTCATGAGCAGATAGTACTTATATCAGCAGAACTAAAACAAAGATTACTAAAATTCCTTGAAATTGTAGAATTTTGAATTGTGCCTTAAGAGCTTTAACTCGGTTCATCCAGTGTTCTAGATCAATAACATGAATCAGATGCTTATCAAGAGCCCAATCAATGATAACTTTTGAGTCCCCCATGATCTGGAGATCGGATATCATCCTCTGGTTGGCAAAGTATAGAAGACCCCATAGAGCAAGAAGCTCATCCTTGGTGTTGGTTCCCCTGCCAACATCCATTCGTAACTTGAAGGAGATAGAATTTCCCACCTGTAAGATCATTCCAACCCCACAAATGCCATCTTTGGCAGCACCATCGAAGCACCCCACATTTCCAACCTGAATGGCTAGTGGGATTTGGACTAATCTGTTGTTCTGTCTGTGGTTGCTCTGCATAGGGAAGAATGGGGAGGAGCATACCTTAGACAGAGCAGAATGAAGAGAGACTGGAATGTCTTGAAAAATGAGAGCATTCCTCAAACGCCACACTTCCCATATCAGTAGGAAAAGGACCTCAAGTCACGCATTCTTAAACTCTTAACCCAAAATTCGATATTCTCCACTAGGGATGAAGAGTCCCAATGCCAAAGTTTCTTGAGTCTTGAGCAGAGACCAAAACCAAGTTGGTGAAAAAAGGAGCATGATCGGAAAATATGATCCGAAGATTTAGCATCTAGTAGACAGAGGACACAAACTCCTGGCCCACAGAAGCCTCGAGATTGTAGAGAATCCCAAGTAAGGATCTTTCGATTGATATCAAGCCAACAAAAATACTTAACCTTACCAAGAATCTTTGTTTTCCATACAACAGAATGCCACCAGCTAAGAACAGGTTCTTCAACCGACTTTAGAATATGAAGATAAGCCAGATTAGCTTTCGCGGACCTAGAGTGATGATTCACTTCCTAAACAATCTCATCCCGATCAGAGTTTAATAAAAAGCCTACATCATATAATGAATCCACATATGTCTTCCACTCTGGTGCCAAAGCCCCAGGAATACCCAGATCTGTCAAGTATAACCAATATGGCGAGTGTTGATTCTTGTTAACATAAATGTCTTGTAAGGTCACAAATTGCTTGTCATGTAACCAATCCAGAACTACATAAAGCTTGCTTACCAACTCTATACCACAAATTTCATAAAGGTTGGTTCCACAAATTATGATGGTAGATAAAAGTAAAGCACTACGAAATTGACTAAATGTTTGTCACATATCAATACCAATTAGTAGATGGTATGTCATTCTCTTGAGGCTTATACATATAAATATTTTGTTAACATATATATTATAATTTCAAAAATGTTGTTTCCAAATATTATGATGCTAGATAAAAGTAAAACATTACAAAATAATAGCAACTACTAGTAGCTGGTATATCATTTTTTAATGATATGTCATTCTCCTGAGGCTTATACATATAAATATTTTGTTAACATATATATTATAATTTCAACAAGTGGAATAAGCAACAAAGTTGCTTCGCACCTGCCTCCTAAGAAGAGATTGAAAATATATAGCAATAGGATATTACAATTCCTTTAAAGGCTTCATAACTTATATAGTGGGATGATTTCATTCAAAAACTAGAGTTATAACTACTACTTGTATGGTGGGGAGCCTACCCATACTTATGATTGTGGGAGAAGTCAATGCTTTATAGCTTTCTCTACCCTCTAACTCTAAATCTAGGCAAGCGATAGCAATTTGACATACCACTAGCTAATAACCACCACTAACCTAGAAGCACATGATAAGTTTATGCTTGTATTGACTAGGTCCAAATTCATAACTTATAGTTTCCATCTACTAATTTTAAATTAAATGTGTCAACTTAGTAATCAACCACTACCCAAATATATATATATATTATGAATGATATTTGGTAAATTTTCAACTTATCATCATCACATGCCATTAACTAATAGTCACCACTAACCTAGAAGCACATAATAAGTTTATGCTTGTATTGACTAGGTCCAAATTCAGAACTTATAATTTCCCTCTACTTATTTTAAATTAAATATGTCAACTTAGTAAGCAACCACAAAGTTTATGCTTGTATTGACTAGGTCCAAATTCAAAATTTATAATTTCCATCTACTTATTTTAAATTAAATGTGTCAACTTAGTAATCAACCACTACCAATATATATTATGAATGATATTTTTTTTCAACTTATCAGCATCACATATTATTAGCTAATAACCACCACTAACCTAAAAACACATGATAAGTTTATACCTGTGTTAACTAAGTCCAAATTCATAACTTATAGTTTCTCTTTACTTGTTTTAAATTAAATGTGTCAACTTAATAATTAACCATTACAGTCACCAATAAATATCTATATCTATCTATCTATATATATATATATGAGATATGATATGAATAATTTTTGAATTTGCCATCATCAATTTGATGTTAATTAAAATACACATACACAATCCCAAAACGTTCTTGGCATGATTTTGCTATTCTAAACTAGAATAGGCACTCTACACTGTTTTTCACACATTTCAGTTTCCAATAGGCCTGAAAAACTGACTGCAGTTTAGTTGATCGACTTTGTTTTGACATTGTCTGCACCTGCCTTCGAATTGACTTCAATCTAATTGTTTCAAATGATTTAGCAGGAAACTTCAATTAAAAAAATGTTAGAGTTTACTATATACATTTCTGTTAGCTTTTATATTCGTCTTTTAGCTTAATTAAAAGGCATTCAAACTTTCTTCTTTAAATTTTTTTATTTTTCTCGCCAATGAAGCTGCCACTACCGTATGTATAACAGTTGGAAATCGTGAATAAAATATGACTGGTAGTTTTACCGGCTTTTCTCCATGTTCGACTATGGTCACGATCATTTCGATCAAGTTGATATAGAACTATTGAACCTCAAATGTGGTACCTACTTTGTAAATGTTCTACCTTAAAACAGGGTTTATTATAGTCAAAATAGAAAGCATAATTATCTGCATTTGGTTTTCTAATGTTAAATTTATATGATTTCATTCGGCCATGCCAATCATATCTTATCTATGAAACTAGTACTGAATTCCAATTATTTCTGAACCCCATGTCTTACTACTATTTTACTTCAGAACCCTTATATATATATATAAAATGCAACAACTTGAGTGTGTAAAAGATCTGGAGTTATAAGTTTTCGATTTTGGTTGCTGTGATATCCAGGGTGGAATTCTTCTTGGGCCTTCTCTTCTAGGGCGCAGTAAAGCTTACATGCACACAATTTTCCCAGAGAATAGTACCACTGTACTCGAAACTGTTGCAAATATTGGTCTGCTATTCTTTCTGTTTTTGGTTGGGTTGGAACTAGATTTCAATGCAATTAAACATACTGGAAGGAAGGCCTTAGCAATTGCTGCAGCTGGAATTAGCTTACCGTTTTTGGCCGAGATCGGAGTTGCTTATATTCTCAAGGCAACGATTTCTAAGGGTGTGGGCTATGGAGAGTTCCTCGTCTTCATGGGTGTATCGTTGTCTATCACTGCATTCCCAGTACTTGCTAGGATACTTGCATAAGTCAAGCTTCTTACCACGGATGTGGGGCAAATGGCCATGGCCGCAGCTGCAGTTAATGACGTGGTTGCTTGGATTCTTCTGGCCCTTGCCATCACTCTTTCAGGTACAGACAAGAGCCCTGTTATATCAATCTATGTTCTGCTATGTGGATTAGCATTTGTGGTTTTCATGATGGTAGCGGTGAAGCCCATAATGTCTTGGATTGGCCACCGGTCACCTGACAATGAACCGGTGAGCGAAACATTCGTTTGCATTACTCTGGCGGGAGTGCTAGCATCTGGCTCTGTAACAAATGCAATTGGGATTCACTCAATCTTCAGAGCTTTTGTGTTTGGTTTGACAAGTCCGAAAGACGGCCCGTTAGCATGGATGCTTATTGAAAAGATTGAGGACTTCGTATCAGGCTTGCTACTGCCATTATATTTTGCCTCCAGCGGTTTGAAGACTAATGTGGCATCGATTCATGGGAGCACGTCTTGGGGTCTGCTTGGTTTGGTTATGGTGACTGCTTGCGCAGGGAAGATTCTGGGTACGTTTTTTGTTGCAATCGCCCACAAAGTTCCTTGTCGTGAAGCAATGGCCTTGGGATTCTTGATGAACACCAAAGGATTAGTGGAGTTGATTGTCCTCAACATTGGAAAGGATAGGAAGGTACAATACAAATTGCAAAAAAGTATTCAAATTCATCTTGAATGAACTAAAATATTCGATAGCCCATACAGCTTAACCCGATGATCTGGATGTTTTTTTTTTACTTTTTTAGGTTTTGAATGACGAAGTTTTCTCAATTTTGGTGTTGATGGCTCTGTTCACAACATTCATTACAACCCCATTAGTAATGGCCATATACAAGCCAGCAAGAAAGGAAACTCCATACATACACAGAAAGATACAGAGAGAGAAACCAGAGGACCAGCTCAAAATCCTGGCTTGTCTGCACGGTACGAGGAACATACTGGCGATGATAAACCTGATAGAGGCCTCCAGGGGGATTCGAAAGCCTGCCCTGCGCCTCTACATCATGCACCTGGTGGAGTTGTCCGAGAGGTCTTCTGCGATTATGATGGTTCACAAGGCCAGGAAAAACGGGCTTCCCTTCTGGAACCGTAATCGTTCCCAATCACAAGATCGGATAGTGGTTGCATTCGAGGCGTATGAGCAACTGAGCAAGGTAACGGTGAGGCCCATGACTGCCATCTCTCCTATCCACGACATGCACGAGGAAATCCGCAATATTGCGGACCGGAAGCGGATTGCCATGATCATTCTTCCCTTCCACAAATACCAGTGCGTCGACGACGTCCTGGAGTCTGTGAGCCTGGCATTCGGAACTGTGAACCAGAGGGTGTTGAAGCACGCGCGCTGCTCGGTGGGCATCCTGGTCTATAGGGGCCAACTGGGTGGCCAGTCCCAGCTGGCACCTTTCAACGGATAAGGCTTCTATGCTGGAGTCTCCGTCAATGGATATAATTTTTATTATAATTTTTATTTTTTAAATTTTATAATTATGACGTCATGTGGACACATGTCAACTCAAATCCAGATACCAAATCCCAATGTTGACATCAGCTTCTATCCAACAATCAGCTGTTGACAAAATAGTTTTTTAACAAAATTAAAAAAAATATTTTACAAATCCCTAAGTTATACTTTACAAAACAGATTTTAATTTTTTAAACCTGCATCAAAATAGACTCTAAGTTATACTTTGCAAAACAGATTTTAATTTTTTAAACCTGCATCAAAATAGACCGAAGTCAACCAAAGTCAAAATCAATCGATTACAATATACCTGCTGAGGCAGGTATAAAAATGTTGTTTCCAAATATTATGATGGTAGATAAAAGTAAAACATTACAAAATAATAGCAACTAGTAGCTCGTATATCATTTTTTAAAGGCTTATACATTTTGTTAATATATATATTAAATTATTATAATAATGGAGTTTTTAAAGCATAAAGATTTTAAGGAATAATATATTTTAAAGAATTTATTTAATTTTTATTTTAATAGTTTATAATTTTAGATTACCTAAATTAAGTTTAATTAAAACAAAATTGGTTCAGGAATATTTAATTTTTAATTTAGAAACAAAACCTTGTAAGTAACATTTACAAAATTGGATAAGGAATATTTAATTTTTAATTTAGAAACATAACTTTGTAAGTAACATTTAGTTTTTAAATTAAAATAAAAACAATTTTTAATTTAAAACAAAAAAAAATTAATTAAAACAAAAATTGGTGAGTAATATGATGTTTGAATTAAAAGCAAAATTTAGTAAGGAAGAGTCGAATTATGTAATAGTTTAAATTTAAAATTGTTAAAATATTTATATCTTTATTTGAAATAGAATATAATATCACATTTAAAGTGTTTAATTTTATTTTTAATTTAGAATATTTATATAGGTATATTTTTTATTATTTAAAATTTTAAAAAAATAATATACATTAAAAAATTTTAATCTACATTTAAAAAATATCTTTTTTATTGTTATTATTTTAAAGTTGTTTTTTTTATTATTTTTTAACATAAATGGTTGAGCTTTTTTTATTATATATATAAAAGAGTTTACAACAACCATATATGGATGTTCCCAAAACGGGACAATATCCATAACTCCTTGTTCCTCCTTTTTCCTATCTTGAGACTTTCATAAAAAAAACCTAAACGATGGAAGCTATACTTCCTTACAAACTGTCCAAGCAATACTAAGCAGAAAATACATTTTATAAACCAAACAAGGCTAAGGAATCCAAATATTTTCTAGGATATCATTGTCCTTCTCTAAAACTCTGCATCTCAATCTGACCCCTTTGTTCGCCATCCTGTCTACCTAGTGATTTTGGCCTCTTAAAACATGAAGGAAGGAAATTGATTTAATTTCCTTACCTAGATATAAGAGAAGGTGATGCATTTTGGAGGTTGGGCTCTTCCGATTTCTAGTAATCCTTATTGCTTCTCTAATTACAATTAAAGAATCTTCAATGACACTTTGTCTTCAATCCCGGTATCCCTGGCCAGTTCCAACCCTTTAATTAAAGCGAGTCATTCTGCTCCATTGTTCGTTGCTCTCCCATTGCCCCAGGCATATTCTTTTTGCTTGTTTCCCATGTGATCATAGATAACTCCACCTACTCTTGCCAGCCCTAAGTTGCCTTTCGAGGCACCGTTAAAAAACAACAAACTGATTCCTATCTTAGCATACCAATTTTGGAACTCTTCATTGCTCATCCTAATCTGCCAGCTTAGAGGATTCGACTTCTTTGTGTTTGACCAATAGCTAGTAGAGGGATGCCCAAGAAGGTCAACAATCCATGCTCTTTCTTCAGCAGATAAAGGTTCCTTGTTTATGCTTTTCAGTCCTCTCATGGATAAAGAGTCCACCCAAAGTGCTTTTGTCGAGCCAAAGACTTTCTTAGTGCTTTACTCCCTCAAAAATTTCCTTGTTTCTGGCAGTCCAAATTTTCCAGCATATAAAACTTGGGAGAGCTTCCCATGCTCTAGCAAAATCCAATTTTTGTTTGAATGAGCCTTGATAGTAGTTCTTCCAGCTGAAAAATATATCATTCTAGTTGGTTGGCATAGTGATGTTCATCTTTAGTTCTCTGAGCACGATACACCAAACTTCTCGAGTGAATTTACACTCTGTGAATAAATTTTCCAAGCTTTCCTCTACCTCTTTGTACAGTATACAATGACTTGGCCCAACAATCCCTCTCTTCCTCAAGTTTTCAGCTGTTAGAGTCTTATAGTGAGCAAGAATCCAGAAGAACGCGTTTACCTTTGGAAGGCCATCGCTGCACTAGATCTTATTCCATTTATTGTTGTGTATATACATGTTTTTTCTCTTATATACCATTATGAAACCTTCCTTCACCGTGTATAGGCCATTTTTCTCCCATCCGCATTTATCCTTTATGATTTTGTGCATAGGAGCATGACCATGTAGTAACGCGAGGAGGATTGTGTAATCCACCTGCAGAGACGCTGGGATCTCCAGATGCTTTCACCCGATCCATCTTCCATTGATTGCCCAATCAGATAAATCGTGCAGGGTAGATATGCCTCTGCTCTCAAGCCATGACTTCAGCTCGCCGAGTTCATGTTTGTAATTTGTCGGTGAATGACTTCCAAGCTTATCATGCCATATTTTGATGTATTTCTTGTTTCTTAGTTCCCAATACAAGTTCTCTTATATGAGGTAGGTTGATTTTTTGCAAAGTTACCATACCAGAGACCTAGCCTTTCTCATGTCCATGTTTTCAGTGCATCTTCTTTTGCTGTCGGACATGTATTTATTCTGCAGTGCCTGCTTCCACCACGCGTTATCTCCAATTACCATTCTCCATAATATTTTAGCACCTAATGCTAAATTCACTGCCTGTGGATCTCTCACACCTGCTCCTCCACAGTTCTTGGGGCTGCGTACGATTTCCCAGCTGATCATATTATATTTCTTTGAACTGGTGGCCTTCCCTCCTTGCCAGAGGAAATTTCGTATTTCTTTGTTAATTTCCTATACAATTTGTTTGGGAGCAAAGGAAATAGAGCAGACATAAATGGGGTAGGCAGAGAGAACGATTTTTATCAACACTAATTTTCCTGCTGGATTGAACCATTTGGCTCCCCAAGAGTTGATTTTTTTTAAATTTTTTCAATCAAGCTGAGCCAATCTGCCTTCTTTTTTTTCCCTTTGAATATTAGTATGCCCAGATAACTAAAAGAATTCCAAACTGTAATTCCATCGAATCCAAAAATTCTTGATATCCTTGCCATGTTTCGAAGCATGCAGTTCCAACCATAAACTTTTGACTTATCAGTGTTGATCTTACCGTTCGAGGCTTTGTGGAAGCTGGAGAGAAATTTCTTGAATCTTTCTGCTATAACTGTGGAGGCACCCCCAAGAAGAATTGTGTCATCTACAAATTGTGCATGATTTGTAGATCTGACTCCCCTTGCAATTTTCAGACCTCTGAGTTCCCCAATGTCTTTTTGTTGCTGCAACTTTCTACTCATGGAGTCCGTGACTAGGATGTAGAGGTATGGGGATAACGGGCAGCCTTGACGAATACCCCTGCAGGCCTTAAAGAACTTGGTTGTTCTACCATTAACCAATGGGGCAATCCAGGGACTACTAATGCAAGCTTTAATCCATCTAGTGAATCTTGTAGAAAATCCAAACTTTGACATGATTTCTAGTAGAAAAAAAAAGTGATTTAATCGATCAAAAGCATTAGCCATATCGAGCTTTATAGCCATACCTTACTTTTGATCCATACTGGAGTGGATTGCTTCCTGTATAATAATGATGTTGTCTAGAATTTGTCGCCCAACAACAAAACCTCCCTGCATGTCTGAGATAATTTTTCCCATGACCTTCTTCATTCTTGTAGCTAGGGTTTTGTAAGAAGTGTTACAAAGAGAGATATGCCTGAACTGATATATTGTCATAGGTTTTTTTTCCTTTGGAGTCAGGGTGAGGAAGGAAGAGTTGGTGGCCCCCCCAACCTTGTCATTTTTCCTCGTCCAATTTAGCATTTTTTCAACCCTTCCTTTATGATCTCCGAGGCTGCTTTATAAAAATTGATGGTGAAGCCATCCGATCCAGGATCCTTGTCCACTTGCAATGCCCAAATGGCTTCTTTAATATCGGACTCCATAATGGATTTTGAAACGTCCTCGTTGTCCTGCTCCGTGATAAGTGAAGGTATCCTGAAAAGTAGTTATGCATGCCCTATGGGATCAATCTCATCCTTGTCCTGATATAGATCTATGAAGTGTTGGAATACATGTGCCTTGATCTCCTCCTGCTCTGCCATATTATTCCCATCTTTATCCCTTAGTTCTTTGATCATGTTGAAGCTGAGCCTTGATTTTGCTTAATTGTGGAAGTACTTCGTACTACTATCCCCAGTTTTTAACCAATGCTGCCTGGATTTTATCCTCAACTCCTCTTCCTCACCTCTAGCTAGGATTAGTATCTTTTGGTTCAAATCTTGTTCCTAGATGATAAGGAGAGGGGTGCTTTCCTCACCCTCCAACTTAGATTGTAGGTCTGCTAACACAGATTACAACTGCATTTTCCTACTACCAAGACTTTTGAACTTTGTTTTCACCCACTCTTTCCGCTCAAACCAAACCTTTCTTAACTTGCTCTCCCAAATAAAGCTAGGAGAGCCAACACAAGACCTGCTCCATGCATATTTGGTTATGTCCATGACTTGTTCCTCATGCAACCAAGAGGAGTTAAATCTAAAGGGAATGGGGCCAAGATTTGTTGAGGTGGAGAGCGTCAAGGAGATCACCTTGTGGTTCGAGACAGCAGAGGGTAAAGCAAAGGAAACAGGGATGAGGTCTTTTTGCAAAAAAGAGGTGCTTACCAAGAATCGGTCCAGCCTAGCCGCAATGTATCCCACACCCAACCTTCTAATATTCCAAGTATACTTTCCATTTTTTAATGGAGGATCTAGCAGATTTAGCTCAGAAATTAAATCCTCCATGTTTTCCCCATAAGGGTCTCTTACTCTGGAGCTCCCTCTTTTCTCAAATTGTGCTTTGGTAGCATTGAAGTCTTTGGCAATTATGAGATCTTTCCCTTTCAGGTCCTCTTTTAAAGCTGCAAGATTGCTCTAGAACGCTTGCTTGTCAGTGTGATGTGTTGGACCATACACATTACATACATAATAATAGTTTGAATCATGTTTTTCCTAAAACTCTGTGAGGAGCCAGTTTTGATTTTCCTTAACATTTTTTATAACATACTTGCTTGACAAAAAAGTCGTTATTCCTCCTGAGACTCCATTGGATCTTATAGCTTTTTTTTGGTTGCTTGTCTAGTAGCGGTCCGAAAGCACCAAAACTTCCACAACACTCATTTTTGTCTCTTGGATGAGCAGGATGTTGGGCATTTATGTTTTGACGATGTCCCTTATGGCTTCCACTTTGGTTGTTCCGCCCAGCCGTCTGCAATTCCAAGAGACAGTTTTCATTACTTGTTGCTTGTTTGAGGCCCTACCCTGGGCCTTCCATTCAATCTCCCTGTAGTTTTGGTGTTTTGAAGGAGCTTTGTTTCTTCAACACTCCACTACCTTCCAAACTCTAGCTCTCTCTCTGCTTCCTGCCTCCTGTGATATCTTTGTGACTTCCTTCCTTTGGTGTTTCGGGTTGTTTCGAGTGTCTCTTGTGACCCATTTAAAGAAGAGTCATGCGATGCAAAAGAGGAGAATCTACTTTGTTTTAGCCTTTCTGCCCAAGATCCGCCAGGCGTTGTGGAATCCCCCACTGTTGTGTCTGCCCGATCTTCTCTGGGAGAAGATGGAGGGTTGTTACTGCCTACTAACGGGTCCAGGGGTTATGTAATGTCTTCAACTAGGTTTTCTTCATTCATGATGATTTCCCCTTCCTCTACATTCAAAACATTGAATTGATTTCTTATTGCTCCATCCTTTTCTCCCAGCGCTATTGCTTTTTCTTTTTCTGGCTGTGTATCCCTTGGTTCAGGGTTTGAGGATGCCGTTTTCCTTCCTTTTTTCGCTTGCTACCAGCCTTGTTCTTGAGTTCCTTTCATGTTCTCCTGTATTTCCTTTGGACAATTTTTGACAAAGTGGCCATACTCGTGGCATTTCTTGCATTTGAACGACAGTTGCTCATAATTGACCTTTTGTGCATGCTCCCAGCCATCTATGCATAGGATTACAACTTCGGGTATCCCCTTTTCTAGATCAACCTCTACACAGATCCTTGCACAAGAGAAGAGTGTGCCATTCAGTTCAACTTTATCAATGTACTTGCCAAGAGAGTTTCATATTGCTTATAGTGTTTCATCATTCCAGTAGTGTAACGGGAGATGTGGAAGGCGTACCCAAACTAGTACAACAGAGGGCACACCTTTCTTTGGATCAAAATATAAGCTCCATCGATTTAGGTATAACCCCTGAGGTTCCATGAAATAAGACCCACTCTTGAAGATCAGATCCCTGTCATCCTTATTTTCAAACAAAAAGGTTAAGAATCCTTTGTCGCAAAAGCAATGCTGTAGTCCTCCAGAGATCAATGGCGTCCAATTTTTTTATTATCCAGTAATCCACTGTTTTTGGCGATGGCCAAATACCTGTAAACTGTCCGATCAATCCTCTCTCGCTCAAAGCGAGAACTTTCAATCTAGAAGTATCCGACATGATCTGTATTCTTGGAGTGTTGGCCCTCTTAACAAAGTCATCCCCTGCTTCAAATGCCAAAGGGGGGGGGGAGGTGTAGCAGCCACAAGAGCCCTGAAGGCAACATCCAGAGACTGCCTACGATCCTCCGGGCTTGGATCCGAAGGGGGATCCATCCCAAGTAATTCAAAGGGCCATCACACCCTCAAACACCAGTAAGAAAAAGCCTCATGCAGATATATGCAGATCCAAATCCACTAGCGACCTCAATCTCACTCAAAGAAGTATCGATCTCAGCTTACAAAGCTCGATCCCTCCTGGCCCCACTCCCTCGGCTACGCTTGGCCTCTCACAACCTCACTTGACCTCACTCAGTGAACACGCAGCTCTCACGACCTCTCTCGGCCTGTGACAGTCACGACCTATGACAGTCACAACTCTTGTGAGTCGCAGCTTTGGTTTGTGATAGTTGCAGATCTCCCATCCCCTCACCCACGGGCATGCTCGACCTCTCATAGCCTCTCTCGACCTCACTCAGCGAGCACACAACTCTCACGGCTTCTCTTGGCCTGTGACAGTCACTAATAAACTAAAGTTGTTTTTATTTTGTATTATATACATTGATTAAGATTGAGATTGTATTTTAATACAACTCTAATAAAAATATATAAATTATTTTTTTGGTAAAAGATATTTCTTATGTATACATAGAATATTTACATTAGGAGTTGGAAAAAAAATTATATACAAAGATCCTCATATCATATTTCTAACAGTTATTAAAACATTTATAATATTAGTGTAGAAATTCAGATCTAATAATTTGACATCCTTAATCAACAGAGCTCCTTTGGCTAGGAGTTGCATAACAACCTCGTCACACTATAATTCAGAAAATGTGTCCAATGGACTAGCCTCATTATCCAAAACATGCTTGCAATGTAAATTCCAAACAGTATATAAATCCCTAACTCTCAAACAATGCCAAATACCAGACAGGGAATCCCGAATCACAAATATGGAATCACTTAACAGAACCGAGCGCCAATGAAAATAACCCTGTATAACCTATGTCAGTTGGGTTTGAACCGAATTCCAACAAAAACGAACTAGAGAAAATTCCCATAAAATAGAAAATATAAATGCTTTGTGACACTCGAAATTTGAGAAAAATTAATTATAAGTGACACTCAAAATTTGAGAGAAAATATTATTTTAATATGATGTCATAAAAAGTTGACATCATATTAAAAAAATATTTTCTCTCAAATTTGAGTGTCACTTATATTTATATATATATATATTTAAATGTCATTTATATTTTAAATTTAATTAAAATAAATATTAACAAATAAAACTAGTTAAATTTTGAGTGCCACTTATATTTATATATTTTTAAAATTTAATTAAAATAAATATTAACAAACATGAGTAGGATAAAAAAACAACTAAAATAGCCCCAAGAGTTAGCTCAATCGGTCGAGTACTCGTAGTTAGGCCTCCCAGCATGTGAGGTCGCGGGATCCATTCTCATCGACTCTCTTGGGGTTAGGCACGCAGCGGCCGCGGGTGTGAGGCCCCTTTGGGTGGGTCCGCCAGAAATTATTCCGTGGATGTAGCCTGTCGGTCAAGCCGGCGCGTGAACCACATTGAAAAAAAAAAAACAACTAAAATGCCTTGTTTTTTGTTTTGTTTTGTTTTTTTTTCTTCCGGTTAATTTTTAATAAAAATCATCCAAAATTGTTCTTTCCATTTGCAACAAATGATGCACTGTAAAAATGGGGTTTGGACTCCCTCTATCCTAGCCTAATTGGCCCAAAACAAACCAGGAGTGTAGAACCCATAATCATAAAGGAGGTTGGTCCAATGATTGTGTCCAAAAAGTGCATCTTAGACTAGATATCCTTAAAGTTACTTTGAAAAATTCTCTCTGAATAAGGACGAGGGAGCCATATCCCTTGTTAATTCGAGGAAATTGTTATTTCAATAATTATAACTGTTCTTTCTAGATTAATTTTTTTATTTTATTTTAAAACTACTCAAATTGCTCAAATTAAGATTTGACCACTTGAAATTAAAATTTCAACAAGATTTAGCTGGTTGATTCAGATGGGTTAGAGGTGTTTTCGTTAGGGCTTATACTGCTCCGCTGCAATGTCTATGACAAGAATGCAACAATTCGACTATAATGCAATTGTCAGCTAACAAGCTGCAGAGAGATCCATATCCAAGGTCCGTGGATCTATTGAGAGCTCCAGGCTAAGAGTCATGAGGCAACCACAGCTCCAAAAACAAAGACCTGATCCAGTAGTGGCACGTTTTGTTTGGATGTCTTTGGGGGAGGCACGTTTTGTAAACTGTAACATATGCTGGAGTATCTCCTCTGTAACTTTTCCTTTTTTTTTTTCAGAGGAAAAAATACCAGCCTTTGATATTCATGTAGAATCAAAAGACATCTTAAACAGTTACATAGAGAGAGACTAAACAGTCCCCTGTATAACCACCCATAGTGGGATATCATCACAGCTTATAATCAATCTTGTACATAACAAGTGACAGCTATCAAATCTGTAAACAGTCAGCAATACAAGAAAAATACAACAAGTACCAAAACAGTAGCAGCTTGAAGAAACTGCATACAGCCAACATTCAAAACAAATATAAGAGTACTAAGTCTGTTTCTCATCAGACTTATTCATCACTCCTGATATATCAGGTCAGAATTTTACTGTCAGTGTCCTTTAAACATACCATTCCAGGCAAGCACAACAACATGCTGTAATATCTCTAAACAATTACAAAAAGTAAATACAATCATATGTCCAGATGCTGTAAATGGTGAAGATAACAGGCATCAAAAGAGTGCAAATAGTCCATCACCAATATGTTTCCCATCCAAATATTCCGTGTAATATCCAGAACCCAAATCCAATGAAAGTGCCTTTTTTGAAAGTTCATCAGCAAGTATGTTGTGTTCCCGGAAGATATGATTGAAGGCCACTGAAGGGACAAGATGCAACATGGTAAAAATATCTTCGCACCAATGTTTCAATGTGGGTATATTAAGTGCCGACAGTCTTTTGACCCATGATATAACCACCATTGAATCACCAAATATCATTTTTATGGGCAGTCCCATCAGAATGACAGTTCTGAGCAGAGACCAAAGAGCCAGCAGTTCTGCTCTAGTATTGGATCCAATACCGCAGCCCATAGAGAAACAATAATAGTGGGTTTCACTAATATAGATCACAAACCCAGCACCCCCCAACTTTCTTTGTGCTGCACCATCAAAATACCCTACAGGATAGACATGAAGAGGCTGTGGACCAATCATCCTGATCTTTTTTTTGCATGGAGGAACAGGGTAAAGGGCAAGCTTATCTTCAATATTGAATATGAGAGTAGTAGCTAATGGTTTGACATTCTCAAAGATACACTAATTACGGAGAAGCCACAGGTACCAGAATATAAAGATAGGGGTGTATTGGATAGGATCAGATATAGCAGTGGAGTCAAACCAGTGTTTCAGGAAGGATTGTACAGTGCTATGAGGACAGATGGTGGAGCCCAAACAAATCGAGAAATGAGTGAAAATGTTAACCACGAAAGGACACATAAGAAATAAATGTCCACAGTCCTCTGAATCTTTTTCACATAGCACACATCTGCTAGGGCCATAGAACCCTCTTGATTGTAGATGGTCCCAGGTAAGTATTCTGTCTTTGACCAATAGCCATATAAAACATATAATCTTCATTGGAATCTTTAAAGACCAAAGCTGTAGACAAACCTGGTTATGATCATCCTGTATATTATTTTTAATCAAACATTCATAACTCATAGCAGCACTGATAGAGCCCACAAAATTCCCAGTAGACCACAGAAGTATATCAGATTCCTCATTTAGCCTGATTCTGTTATATTCTAAACCTTTGATATAAGTACTCCACAGCAAACTCCATTCATCACATAAATCTAATTCCTCAGCAGTAAACCAGTGTCCTGTATCATGATTTTTGGTCTGGGCAAGAGTGATAATGCCATAATCTTCAAGGTAAGTTCTAAGTGCATATGGCAGTATATATGTACTGCCTAGACCCACAATTGGATCCGCCCCCACTCTAACCTCAGTACCTTGACCCACTTGCCAAATTAAGCCTTGCCCGATCCATTTCAGGGTTTTAATGAATCCCATCCAGATACGAGAAGAGTTGTTAAATCTGAAGTATTTATTTCTGCACCAAGTTTGGATCGACATATTCTTCATATACTTAGTCCTTATAAGCTGATTCCAAATACCAGAGGTATTCAAAGCATACCAGAAATTCTTCATTCTCAATGATATACTGAAAAGAGGCAAGTTTTTAATACCCCAACCCCCCAAGGAGATGGGCCGAGCCAGCAGTTGCCAATCAACCAAGTGAAACTTCTTTTTTACAGCTGATGAACCCCACAGGAAGTTGAAGATAAGTTTCCTTAGCTTGTCCAATATGGATGATGGGATAGGGAAAAGAGAACACCAATAGACTGGAAGGCTGGTGAGAACAGCACGGATAAGTACCAGTCGACCCCCCAACGACAAGAACCTGTTTGTCCAATGGTTAATACGGGATTCAAATCTTTTAATGAGCCAAAGCCAGTCCTTTACAAGGTATCCCGAAGGCTTCAAGAAAAAACCCAGGTAAGTGAAACCAAGGTCAAGGTGATCAAAACGGTAAGGCAAAATGTCAGAAACCCCCCTCAAAATGCTATCCTTCACATTATAGTGCAGAAAACAGGATTTGTCCAGATTGATTTTCATGCCAGAGGCCTCACAAAAAGTTTCAAGAATCACCTTGAAAGCAATCCAGTCTTCAACAGTGCCCATTCCAAAAAGTATCACATCATCCACAAAAAGGAGATGAGTAATGATGAGATCATTTGTGATCTTAAATACCCTTAATCAGACCATTTTGCTTAGCATCAGCAATCAAGAGGCTAAGTCCTTCGATGACTAATATAAAGATCAGAGGGGAGAGTGGACAGCCTTGTCTAATGCCCCGAGAAGCGGGAAAAAAAGATGAGGGTGAGCCATTGACGATTACAGCAAAATTTGATGAAGATATACAGCCCATAATCCAGTTAACCCCAACCAAAGGTACCCCAATTTGAATAAGTATCAGCCTGATGAAAGTCCAATTTACACGATCAAAAGCCTTCGTCAAGTCTAGTTTGAGTATGAGGGCAGATTTTTTCATAAGCTTTACAATATGTAATACCTCCTGTGTAATGGCCACAGGCCCATGAATCAGGCGGTTCTTCAGAAACCCAAACTGCTGAGGTGTGATATGGGAGTCCAAGAAGGGTTTAAGTCGGATAGCCGCAACTTTCAAGATCAATTTATAGCATAGATTACATAAAGATATAGGCCTGTAATCCCCAAAGCTGATAGGATGCTCAATCTTTGGTATGAGGGCAATAAAAGTAGAGTTTAATGCAGGTGGAACCCTTCCCAATGTACGGGCGGTCTCCACCAGATTTAATAAGGAAGGACCCAGCAGGTCAAAGAAATATAAATAAAACTCAATAGTCCATCCAACCGGACCAGGGGCCTTATCTTTTTTAAAAGTCTTCAGAGCCTCCTCAACTTCCGAAAGAGTAACAGGACGGGTAAAGGCTCCCCTATCTTCCTCAGTGAGATATGACGGGAAGAGACAAAGGACTTTTAATTGAGCAGAGAGGGTAGTCATCCCATCATCAGTGAAAATCTCTTTACAATGTCTTACCCCCAAATCTTTTAATCCCTTATCATCTGAGATCCAGACCCCATCAACATCTTGAAGACTCCATATAGCATTCTGATTTTTTCGGGCAGATGCCACAGCATGGAAGAATTTTGTATTAGCATCGCCATGTTTAGCCCATGTAATTCTGCTTTGTAATCTTGCAGAGGCAATCTCATGTGCCAAAATCTTATTGTAGTCTGCTCTGAGATCATTTAATCTGCATTGCTGATTCAGTGGTAGAATCCCAGAATGGGACAAATGGAGGAGGGCAGAAATCTCACCTTCCAGTTGAGTGGAAGTATTTTTCATATTGAGAGTCTCCTTCTTTGTCCACTCCCGGACCTTCTCCTTTAAGGTACGTAGATGTGAAATGAAGTCTGACATAGCTTCCAAAGAGGTATCCAGGGATGGGGCAGACCAAGATTGATGGATCAAATCACAAAAACCTTCATGTTCAATCCAAGAATGATTAAACTTGAAAGGATATAGGCAAGGCTCAGAAAGTTCACCCCATTCAAGTAGAATAGGAAAATGATCGAAAATGCCACATCTATGGGTCCACACACGGTGTCTAGGCAAAAGTCCAATGAGCTGTTCAGAAAGCAAGAAGCGGTCCAACCTCATAGAGATACCCTCCTTTCCCGCTCTACCATTACGCCAAGTGGGACCAGCACATGATGGAGCAATATCCACCAAATGATGGGCTGAGAGAAGGGTGGAAAGGGTAGGTCCTAGGGGATCCACAATAGCTTTAGTACCCCAAATTTCCGAAGCATTCAGAGTGAAATTAAGGTCTCCAGCAAGTATAAGATTCTGAGTGGAAAGTAAACCTCCCGAGGCAATAGTATTCCAAAAAACATCCCGATGCAAGTAAGGTCCATAGACATTTAGAATGGAGAAAGGAATAGTACACCCCCACAAAGAAACATTGAGTAAAATGCCCGCCATCGTATGAAACTTATGCATTAGTTTAGGATGGAACTTATGGTGAAGGACCATAGAAAGACAAATCACATGCTGGTGAAGCGCCACTCCACATATTAATAAAGTAGAAAGCAATTTCTAATCACAAGATTTAAGATTTGAAATGATTTATTGGGTAGTGTTATTTCACATTGTTGTGAAGAACAAAATGTAATGAAATAATTCATGCATGTGGGTGAAGAAATAAAAATATCTATCCACTTGATGCAATTCTCACAAAACTAAAATTTATGTGTAAAGCCTCTAAAATTTCATAAATAAATAAAAATGGATTCAAAGTGTTTACATAGAAAATAAGATTTAACTTGGCTTCTCAGAGCTTTTAAGAAATATTATAATCCTTATATCCCATTATAAAATTAGGACTTAGCATATACGAAAATCTGTGAAATCTGATACTTAACAACTTGAATATGATAACTCCATTTACAATTCATATAACACTATACTAGTGTGCAAGTTTTAAATCTTATGATAAATTACTTGTTTTTAAATGTTGATGTGTCATGCATGCCTTGTTGTATGTTACAGTTTGTGTGCTTATCTTGTTTTACCATAAAGATGGATTCATCATGCTTTGACGTTTTAAGCCCTCCGCTTACAAACCCTATTTCGAAAGCTAGGGTTACATGGTTATGGGTCTTACTTAGCTTATGTAAGCTAATGCATTTTTTAATTTGTATTAATGCAGGTGTCCCAAATGAAAGGTTAGCCCCCCTTGCAAACCTAAACAACCTAAGGAGCCAAGGGTGACAAGCACCAAGGTGACATTTAAAATGACTAAGGGAAACAATGATTTCACTCTCAACTATAGAGAGTGAGTAAGGAATTAAATCCAAGTGGAGGTAGGTGAAACATTTAAGCGCCCACGTGAAAGCTCGTGGTGCTTTCCGGCTGGAGAAAAGATAACAAACCCTAATCGAAAAGCCAAAGGGTTTTATTTTTTATTTTTTATCTTTTGCGTGTTGAATTGGTGCGGAGAGTTGAGAGCTCTCGACCCTTCCAGCAATGGTATGCATTTGACCAAGCGACCCTTCATACAACACTATGAACAAATCCACCACTACACCTCCTTTGTTGTTCTTGGCCGAGGGAGTGGTTACCAAATCTTATAGAGCCATGGTCTCGACCTGCCATAGGTTCCTTCGCAAAGATGGGTAAGTTGCTCCTTCACAATGTCTGTTTTCAGTTCGGTGCTAAAATATTTTAGAATGACAAATGTCAGTTTTAACCTCTATGCATTGTTTGATTGGCAAGAGGTTTCGATGGATGCTTTCTCGATGAAGCTTGGCTTGAAAAGAGTTTAGGTCGAGGGTAATTGGCGTTGAAAGGTTTTGGTAAGACCTAAGAGCCTTGAAACCCTATGATATAAGGTGTGAATATTAAGGCAAAGCTGGAACATATTTCTTTTCTGGTTTGGTTTCATTTGGGAGATTCAAGGGTTTATACGAGCCCCTTCTATTGATGGTAAACATTTTCGTGTTTTGCCTCTACGATGTTAATGGTAGAGATAAATGTTGTTTTTAGATGCCTTCGGGCTATGCTAGGGTTTATATAGCGATAATATTTTAAAATCCCCTTTGTTTACAGATCGTGGAGTCTGTGTGGGAAGTTGTATTTCAGTCGTTTTAAACTCTTAATATCAATTTTTTGTGAAGTTTATAGATAATACATTCTCTGTGATTTTCACTTCTATCTTGGTTTAATCGTTCGAAGCTCTTGGTACTACTTTGTATATTGTTTATTAATATTACTATGTATGTTGTTTAATCTGTTTATAGCTTTCGGAACTGCTCTGTGTAAATGATATTTTGTTTATTATTATGTGAATGAAATTGTTTGCTTGGTTACGACTACTGCATCCATGTCGAAAGGAATGTCATTCTGTTTTTTTTTTAAATGGTTACAACAATTCCTTGTTGAAGAAAAGTTTGGACTTAGGGTGCTTTCGCTGTAAGTTTCAGTTATTGAATAAATTACTATTAGAATTAATGTGCCATTGATCTCCAGGAAATGAGTGCCATTAGATTTTAGTTATTATGCAGTGTAAAAGGAATCAATAATACCCACTGAACAAAACAAATCTCACAGGAAACAGACATGTATTGCTCAGTATAATTATAGTATAAACTTCATTAATCCCAACAACATACAATGGTGTTACATAAAGGAGAATTCAAATTCTAATACCCCAGTTTTGACCCCATTTGCATTAAAAGGTACATGATGTATATATTGTAATTAATCATGGTGCGGAGCTAAAGGCAAAAGCCCCACCATCGATTTGGTTGTTTTATGTTTCGATGATTGATATCGTTGCCGATGGTATATCGTGCTATACAGCACATTATAGTTTTGGCATCATGTAAATAT
>LPNX010748443.1:496415-509528 GCA_001517045.1 Pseudotsuga menziesii | reverse complement strand
GGGGACTATTAACCTTGGGCTAATGGGAAAAGCCAGGTGTTAGTTGTTGAACCCATTTAGTTGTCACCCACCCTTTTGACTCACTCACCTTTCCTTGTCTCATCAACCAACTACCACATTTAAAACTGCTATTGCTAGTGGGCAGTTTGTCAAAACCCCAAATTTTCACAAAAAATTAAAATTTTGAGATAATATAAAATGCTAAATCCACGATTTACTAACAGCTAAAGGTTAGCAGAAAAAGAAACAGTCTAATGTTTAGTATTACATATTTTCAAATTATGTTAACTAAAGCGGTTTCTTTTTCGTAACATAAATAAGGTTTACTTGCGTATTGTTTTATTTCAATTTACTGACGAGTCTTCTTATGGCAAGTAGGTGGAATCTAACTTGAATCCTGGGCTTACTTAGCATTTATGCTAATGCAGAAAGATTACTGGTTCTTACAGGTTTACAGGTATGATCGAACAAGTAAACGTTTTAAATTCATAAAGTATCAAGAAGTGTTTCTATTTGCAATTAAAATGCTTAGTAGATAAGCTGATAAATTCCAAGCAAATTCCATGAGGTAAAGTAGTTTGTTTTCTCCAGTTTTTCTTGTAAGCAAAGTCCAAATAAATGAGTTCCTATCTTTATCGAACTTAGCGACAGTAAAGATACTTACTGTGGCTCTAAACTTGTAATCTTTGTTACATAGTAACTTCTACTTTGATATGCATATCTTGCAATGTTATTCTTATGGTACTATTGGTTTTTATACGTGGATGAGCTTCGATCAATACTGATAGTAAAATTCTCATTAGGATATGAAATTCGATTTCCTATTTAACCTACTATTATAGTAAGTATCAACCTATTACTTGTATGTATAAATCAGTTGCTCATTAACAGGTTATTAGCTTCCTCGTCAATGTCGTACTGCAAGTACTATTGTATTATATACATTATCGTAATATTTACTTGAGCACCAAGCTGATCGATATTTGCATTCTTTAGGAAAGCTTACTGCCTGTAAATCTTCTTGATATTAAAATCTTGATTAGGGTAAAATCAATTGCATCGTTTCACATGGAAAACTAATTGCCTTTACTTCTTAAATTTAAGTCACTCAATATTGTTCCAAAGATTAAGGACTTGAGTAAGGTTATATCATTATAATTCTTATCATTATCATAACGCCATTCTCACATGAAGTTAATGTCTATAAAGTCTTTCAAGGTAGATCTTTCTACTATGAACAATTTTCTATCCTATGCTAAGTACACGTTATCTTGTATAATCACAAAAATTATCTAACCAAATAAATATTCATGGTAATTTGCTAGCAATTGCTAAGTTGAGAAACAACTATTGTCTATTAAAGTCTAAACCAAATTAACTTATGTAAAAGAATTCATGAATATATTCTTTTACTATGCTAGCCAACTTTATAGTTTATTACCATTCGAATCATTGGTTTTAAAGGATTATTAACATGCATATTCAACAATGCATAAAAGCATATAAATATATTTAAAGTTGAAAGGTTCTATGCATGATTGTTTTAGGGGTTAACCAATGCTTAAGTGATTATCACTTATCACTAGGTCAACGTTGGCGTTATATGGTTTTACCGAACACCCAAAATCGGGCTAACAAACTTTATGATAAACTTACGCATGATTTACGATGTGATATATTATGGCATACAATATAGTTCATGCATCATTTTATAAGAAATCATTGTGTAAATAATTTGAATTATTGGAATTATTGGAAACATAGGTGACTTTGGGTATCGACCCATGCATGGTTTGATTTTCTTGAGGGCACGTGGTCGCCTCCTGTCCGTGTAATGGAGAATATATAACTGTTACAACCCTAACACCTTGTCATTCTCCCTCCGCAGTTTACACCAGCTTTCTGGGATGCTCTACAAGGTTTTCATGGCGGTCGTGAGCGATATTCTTGTTCCAGTTTGTCTCAACGCCTAGGTTTATCGTGCTGTAGTTTCTTGAGCTTAGTCTTGCACAAATGTGGGTTTTTATTCTGCAAGAGTTTGTTGGGTTTCGTTGCACTTGGCTTGCGGCCTGTTCGTAGCTCTCTCTTGTCTTTCCCATGGCTTGTCAATGTGGTGATAAGTTGAGCTTTACTTGCTGTTGGATTGTGCTTTGCCATCGTAGTAGGGTTGGAAAACTGTGTGCACCTTTTTGCTATTGGTGACAGTCCCGTGGAAGGACTATTCGTTCTCTTTAACCAGGTAATCATTTAGTTTTGTATTCAAAAAAGATTATTCATTCTAAAGTCGTGTTTACAGTAGATTTTATTATTAAAAGTGTTTTGAAACTAACTCACAAATGTTTTGCTCTTGCAGGAACCTGTGACCACTCTTGCGAATAGCAAAGAAGATGCTGTTGACTGTCTTCGTGGCTCCAACTGGGAAGCTCAAGGTTTCAATGAACGGTTTCTTCCCTTACTTGTAACAGGGTAGTCGATTTGGAAAACTCCGAGCTTGGAAACTTGTCCAGCTTCATCTTTTAGCTATGTAGTTTCTTGTTAGATGTTATTGGGTTCTATTTTGTTTTCAAACCCTTGCCTCGACGATGGGTAGACCCGGCTGTGAGCTGGGTGTTGTATCTGGTTTAGATTTCTAGCCTTACAGCTTGTCAATGCAATACAATGGTTTTTAAAAGGATTTCTTTCGAGCTAGGACTCGCTTGCAGTAATGCTATTTTTGTGACTCTGTGTACTTAGGGTTTTACCCTATTCGACTGTGAATAAAGAATTTATTGTTTATTATATTTTGTATATATAATATGGTTATTTAATTTTGAACTGTAACTCAGTCATAGTGTATTTGTAATATTTATTTATTGCTCGGGAAATACAAGCTAGGGTGTTTCCTGAAGAAAACCTTTGTTTAAATAAATCTTTCAAATTTATTTTTTATAGATTCTGTTACTTGTTAAATTTGTTTTAATTTGTGTTACAGGTGTATTGTGAAAATTTCCAGTTGTAATATTACATTTATCTTTTCATTTGTCCTTAATGGACTGCGAACAGTTTATATTAGTTTAATGGTTTATTAACAAAATAATCCAAGTAATTGGATTATAGCTTGAATGTTTGTCATTTGTAAAAAATAATAATTGTTTAGGGTTTCGACCCTGTAGTTTACTTTTGCAGGTATAACCTGTTTGTAAATTTAAAAATAGTTCTTTTCATAAAGAGTCATTTATTTATATGTTAGTTATTATCATATTCTTATTGTTTTATTTAATAAATGACAGATAGGTTTTTACTCAGAGTTTTTGAAAAGATATACATTGACTCTGTAACTTAGTTTGTTCTTTGTAATTTATTTATTTTAATAACACCCTACTTGGGTTCTAGTATATGTTAGACTTCGTTTAGTTGATATGATTAGTAAATAAAACTAAGTATTTGTAATTTACTTCTTTATTCAGCTGAATGTAATAAAATAGTTTTATTGTGTTATTTCTTCTACATTGCAAATAGTTTGTTCTTTGTAATTTATTTATTTTAATAACACCCTACTTGGGTTCTAGTATATGTTAGACTTAGTTTAGTTGATATGATTAGTAAATAAAACTAAGTATTTGTAATTTACTTCTTTATTCAGCTGAATGTAATAAAATAGTTTTATTGTGTTATTTCTTCTGCATTGCAAATAGTTACTAAATATACTAAGGAATATATCTATAATGTAACACAGTTTAACCTCCAACATATTTTAACTTGAATAATAAAAAAAAAGAATAATCTACTGTCTATAAATACAACATTTATTGGCTAAGGTATTTTCTTAACCTATTAATCCTTTTACTTGTACCAGATTACTGCTATTTCTTTTCCAGTATATTTACATACATAAGCTTGTAAAAACAATAACATAGATAACTAGATTATTATTCTTTTTGATAATAACCTACTTACTGAAATAAATTACTCTGCTATTATAAAATGCATAACCACATCTATTCAAATCAGCCTCTTGTCATTTTCTTCATCTACTTTAAATACTCTATTTGTGCTGGAGTACGGCCTGGTCCTTCTAGGCGTGGAAAAACACAAATTAGAATTATTCTCCATCTTAACACGTTACTATTTCAGATTCCTTTCTTCAGTAATCTAAAAGATTCTAACTCTAACATTTTACAAATAAATATTTAACATTCATTTACAGTCAAATTCAGATTTAACTATCTAACACAAATAAACAAATTAAAGTAGAACCTGATTAGGATAGACAACAACAACGTTAGGAGGCCGTTCCTCCCTACCAACTCCTGGAGAGCACTCAAACAACGCTTCCTCAGGACCCCCGAGCCTGTTCCTAGTCTTCTTGGCTGAGAACTGGTGGAGCATGCAAACAATAAACTAGTCCAATGACTCAGTAAACACTCTGCACTCAGCAGTAAGATCCTTTAGCTGAAAAGATGCACTAGATCACTTAGCAGTTATCCCTCAAACTCTTTCCACAATTCCCTTCCATTGAATTTCTCTGAAGTACATTCACCTGAATGATCACTTCTCTAGAATGAGCAGCCCCAGCTCTCTTCAATGGGTATTTTTATAAAGATTGCCTAGGTATTTTGGGTTAGTTGTCATTAATTGAGCCACCTACTCTGATTCCACTTTCTTGGGGAATCATGACCCCAAATGTAGGGAGGTTGCCACCTCCAATAGTTGGAAGTGGTTTGAGGATGCTGCCACATGTCTGTTTTCTCTCCACCCAGTCTCCTCCACCAATTTGACCAGTAAACACTCTTTTAACATCTCTCCTAAGCTGTTGTCTCCACCTTTATTTATTTATAATTAAAATATTCAGAATTACATTAAATATCCTTGACTCTGCTGAGTCATCAATTACATCTTAGCATAAAATTTAACATATTGTCCTTAAATACAATCAAATAAGATAATATAGTTTTTTTGCAAAATTGGGGCATGTGACACAGTTATTGCTGGATAGTGGTGGGTGGCAGGACTGTCAGTCCTTGCCCACAGGCACACTCCACCAGCAGGCTCATTCCCTCATGCAGAGAGCAGGGGACGAACCACGATTGCATTCTCCATTCCTCCACGACTCCATTCTTCCATTTTGTCTTGCTCATCCTCATGCGGACGAGGTTCTCTCACCTTCTCACGCACATGAATCTTCATCATTTTCCTCATGCAGAGAGCTAGAGAAACCGTTTTCTCTGTCAACCACGATCTTCCTGTGAATGAGCCATTCACGATTTCTGCTAGGGTGTATGTTTTCCTACCGATTTGTGGCCTGTGTATGTTTTCCTCCGGTCCACGCCGAGAGTCTGATTTCTCTCCCATTTTCGGACTGTGTAATTTTCCTGCTGCTTCATTGTGAGACCGGGGTTGTTGTTTTCCCCACGTTTTTGTTGGTTGTGGTGTTGAGTTACGTTTTGGGCCACTATGGATTCTTAGTGAATCATTTTGGCCACGATAGGGCCAAGAATGACTCAGGGATCAGATTTCCCTGCCCAAGCTGTGAGTTGCTCGTTTTGCTGCGTGTATGCAGTGGTTGGTCTTCGGACGGTGTTGGAGTGGGGTGAAGGCTTGGTATGATCGATAAACCTGGTGTGTTTGGGAGCCACACAGACAGAGCTAGATGGCTGGCTTTCTTCTCCACAACCCCAGAGTAGCACTGGAAGGGGGGGTTAGGGCCTGAGGGACTGATTTCCTGGTGTTGGGTGTGTGTGGGTGTCCTAGAAGTCAGGCTAGTTCTGGTGTAGGAGTCCTTAGCTCTTTAATGAGCTCACTAGCTTAGCATTCAACTTTTCCCAGCTCCTTGACGGCCTGATAAACCCAACTGTGTCGGCTTGGTTGATTTGTGTATCCTTGGCTATGTGTAAGCCTGCTTGTTCCTTATTCCTTGGGGAAATCATGCCCAACTCGGGGGTACTGGCAACGTTGCTAAGAGATTAAGGAGCACGCTGGCCTATGGTTGGGTGGAACGTTGCAGTGACGTAGCTGGTTGCGGTATGAGTACTTTATAAGATAAGTATTCTTGTCTATTTCACTTCTGCAATCATATTTGATGTTTAATGAATTATGATGAACATGTTGAATGCTAGGATGTATGGTTTTGCTTCCGCTGTATGTTAAACAATTATGTATCTCTGCATGTTTTTTTTTACTTCCAAGCATTTCATTTCAGTTATATGTATGTAAAACTTCATGGGGCTAGTTGCTCGGATGGTTAGTGTATGGTAGTGTCCTCTTCGCCGGTCGTAGGGTTGGGGACGTTACAGAGTGGTATCAGAGCTCATGTTGCAGCATGGGCCTGAATGGGCCATGAAGAATCAGCTAACAGAGGTAGGTTGCCCTCTGCCCAGTAGAAATCAGAAGAAATGAGAAATTTGAGTATGACAGAAAAATTCGTTGATATTTTCTAAGTGTTGAGATTGTCGGATCGTCGGAAGGCTTAGTTGGAAGCTCATCCGATGCATCGGATAGCCTAGATGGAAGATCGCACGATGGGAACCGGCGAAATGAAAATTTTGAGATTTGCTTAAGTTTGGAGTTTGTCGGTGGAATCGGCAGTGGGAAGCTGACGGTCTCGGCTGGGTCAAGCCGAGCACAGTTGACGCTGAACCCGGAGGAAAATTCTTGAAAATTTTTGTAAGTGTTGGGATGTTTCGGAAGCCTTCAGATGAAGACTGTCGAAACGTCGGCTCATTTAGTCAAAATACCATTCGATATAGACCATCAGCGATGACGAGGGATAGAGGAAGAGAGAGCCGACGGAGCGGTGTGGAAAGGAAGTTGAAGTTGGAGCCGCAGTGCCGGCAGAGATCACCTGAAGACTGCCGAAACGTTGACGAAAATTAGTTGATGGAATAGCCGACACAGCGGTGGCAGGAAGAAGATAAAAAGAAAAATTTTGAAATTTTTTGAAGTGTGAGATCATCGGAAGTCTTCACTTGAAGACCGCCAAAACGTCGACAAAGATCTCCGGAAGACCGCCGACACGTCGACGAAAATTAGATGATTGAGTAGCCGACATGGCGGTGGAAGGTAGATGATAAAGGCGTCGATACACTGGCAAGAAAGAGAAGAGTGGAGCCAATATGTCGGCTGGGTTGGCATGATTGAGCCGATCGGCGGCAGAAAGAAAACGGAACGGTGAATCGCGGCGGCGGCGGATGAGAAAAGAAGTTGGAGCCGACGAAGCGGTTGGAAAGGAAGGAAGACGCTGCAACGGCGGCGGAAGGAAGAGGATGAGAGAGCCGATGTTGCGGCGGAAGGAAAAAGAAAAATTTTTGAAAATTTTATAAGTGCAGGAAACGTCAGAAGAATTTAGATGATCGATCCATCGACATGTCGAAGAAATTTAGTTGTCTAGACCGCCGATGAGCGTCGGAGAAAATTAGTTGAATGGACCGCTGAAGTTTCAGAAGCTTATTTAACTAGCAACCCGATACGTCGAAATCTTAGTCAACTAGCGACCCGATATGTCAAAATCTTAGTCAACTAGCGACCCAATATGCTGGAAGTTTTGTTGGGAAGAGACCCGATTTAACAAAGGAAAATTTTGAGTTTTCAAGCGGTATCTCTCAGCGGATTTCAACGGCTTTTTCAGTGGGATTTTCAGGGATGAAAAGGAAGAAATTCTAGGTGGCTGAAGTTGGCATTCCAAACCAGAATACAGTTGTGTGTAAAAGTGCATAAATTTGGTGAAAATCGTCATTTTAGAAGTAGTATGATTCTCACACCCGAAGTCAGAATGGAGCATGTGGATAGGCGTTGGAAAGCTTATCTAGAAGGGAACAAGGGAGAATCACCAGAGTTTGAATGAGGAGAAGAAAAGTACTAGTGGTTGTTTGAAAAAAAAATGTGTTGCTGTCAATATGGACAAATCCAAGAATTGCATGTCGAGAAGTAGCAAAGACCAAGAAGTCGAACCAGCTGTTATGTGGAAGAGGAATTCCATGCAAAGATGAGGGACTTGAAAAGGGAAATCTCCTTAACCCCTGTCTTGCTAACTATATTTATATTTCATAAGTTTTGTACATAAAATGTATGAGGATATGTGTTTTTGCACGAATATGATATTACATACTGGTAAAAGTAGTAGGGTTTTTCATATGCAATAAACCACTAATGGTAAATATTGTGGTTGATAAGTCAGTATTGGTGGCAAGACCAACGACAACATGAGCATGGCTGAATATGTTGATGATGTTGATGAATTTGACCAGCAACCCTATGGAGAAAGGGATAAGGCAACAAATCCAGGATCAAAAGTTGGTGAGCGAATTCTGCAATCTCCTGCAAGGGACCAACTAAACTGGTAACATCAAGGTTGTACATGGGAGACATGCAGGTAATTGTTTGATTATTATAACTACATAAGTGTTGAAAGAAGATTGGGTAGGGTTCCATTGAACTACACCTAGTAATCGTAGAATAGTATGCATTTAGTTTGAAATGTATTCATATGAATGGCATACTGCCATATTGTGGTGGAACATGGAGTGTTGAAGGTAAGAGGTCTCACGCCCTATGGCTGTTTAGAAGTTTACCCTACATTCATATAGAAATGTATCATGCCTGTATATGTTGTTATGAGCTTAGTGACACAAAGAAAGTGAGTGCTGGTGGTCTTGATTATGGTAGGGCATCCTATATGAGGTAGTCATGATTAGGCCATAGCATGTTGGAATGCATAGTATCCCTGAATCAATACATGGTAGCATTGAGTGGATATGCATTAAGAGATTTTATAAATCTTGTAGTTATGCATTGAGTGGATGCATATGAAAAGTTTGAGTAAATGTTGTAAATATGCACACATAAGTGTGGGTGTAAATGTTGTGATGCATTGCATGAATGCATCGAGATAGTGCATGTGTTATTATGACTAACCAATGGTTGGAATGATGAATTGATGATAATTCTAGAATCCTTTCAAGAGCTGTTATGAATGTAGAATAGTAAGTGCATCAAGAGGGTAGTCATGATCGATTGGCTGCCGGAATGCTCCATGGAAGGGAAAGGTGGTACAAATGATATGCCTATGAAGTAAGGAGTATCTAAATATTTCATTTAAATTGCATAAATGATGTGACTATACCTTGCAATTTTAGTATGATAATGATTCACGTGAAGTAAATTAGTTTTGGTAATATTGATGTGATTGACAGATGGAAGTGTTTGAATTCCATAATTCTGAAAATGCTTCAGTGATTGTTGCAGCAATGAAATCTTATATCCATGGAGACTTACAAAGTGTTTGGCTGATTGAAGTTCAGATTTCAGGTATATTGTTTGGGGCATGGCAATGTGGGTAAGACCATGACAAAGGCCGAAATATACCATGTGAAAGAGCCAAACTTCACGAGAAGAGTCTCATGGTTGTGAAAATAGTTTGTGTGGAGAATGGGTTGTCAATTTGGACTTGTAAATTTCAGATTTGAGAAATTGCTGATAACTACTAATCACTATTGGCTTGCATAGAATTGTGTCAGGAGGACGTGTTGTAAGTGGGTGTTCATGTTATGCTAGTAAGCATAAAATTGCAATGGGCAGAATGGTGTCGCTTACAAGAGACCAACACATGAGGATCACCTCATTTCCAAGCAAATTAATTTCTGTAGTAGACAGAGTTGCAAATTCATATTGAATTTAATTACTAATGCCATTGCTTGGTTATGGAATAATCAAATTTGGATTGTATTAGTAGATAATGATTGACCGTTTGGCTACTTGATGAATGTGCTAGGGGTACACATTGCAGGAAGACCATGTGTGATGGCTTGCAGGAGCCAAACTTCATGGGGAGGTTTCCCCTATCTTGGAAATGGGTTTCGGGTGAAACTCCATTGGGCATTTTGGAAATGTCCCATATGCACTACATGTTTTGTAAGCAACATGAGTGAGATGGTATAGACTATGTTGGTAAGACATCAGTGGGATATGGAATGTAAAAAGGAGTTGGGATGGAAAACCGAGGGACTGTCAACTCGGAGAAGGGAGCCCCCATTCCTAATTAACGAAGGAATACTGCATCGGCAAATGGATAAGTGTTATGTGACCCTAGCTAAGAATATGCATGTCAAATTGTTAAATGCAATATGCAGAGCATGTTTTGATTTTATTTCCATTATGACAGATTTCTTGAGTATGAATAGGGCCTACATGGCTCACATCGGAAAGGGGTGCACACTTTCCCGATGTTGGGTCATGAAAGGGTTTTCAATATTGACTACACCCTAGGGAGTGGACGCACTCCTGGTGTTTCAATACTTGATAGTGAATGATATGAAATATGATTACAATTTTAAAGCAATAACGCTGATGAGTTTGCTTATATTGCTTGTGTTGTCAGGAAAAACAAATGTAGTTTGGTGTTGCACACTAAAGAGAAAAGGTAAACGGTTGTTGTGAGGGGTTGCGGTGTAAGGGTTGATATATATAAAAGGATGTTGTGGATATTGTGGGGATGTGACGAGGTGTTGTGAAGGTGTTGCGGAAATAGGGCTGTTATATGCCTAGGGATCCATAGTAGATCCTTGACCTAGAAATGGTCATGGTAAAGTTTCCTTCCCAGTCGGCATGAAGGTGTACTGGTTGGACATTAATCATTTGATGTTGTGGAGCAGCCTGTGTGCTGACCTAACATCCAAGTACATAGGTAATTCCAAGGCTTGCAAAGCAAAGCGGGACCCTGTGGACCAAGGAGGAAACACACAATACAGATAAGTATTGGATTATCTTGCAGCTTCTTGCTTATGAATATACATGTGTATATGGTTTGGTTATGATATTCTAAGCTCTTGTTTAGAGATAAAAATCGATGAGAATAAACTAAACATGTGAATCTATTCAATGTTTGAATATAGGTATCGCCGGGAGCGAGGACTATGAGGGCATCCTAGAGGTGCATGTGGACATGTGATTGTCCTAAAGAGCTCAAAATGAGCAGTAATGAAAAAAGGGTGCTAGTGGGACTGTGAAGGTCCTAGCAGCCAAGAGTTGTAGATAAACCATATGGAGAGACTCCATGGTTGAGAGGTTTGGAATAGACCATAGACACTAAGTGTCATGGCCAAGAAGGGTTGGTCCAGCATTCACGGTGAAGTGAAAGAGGCTAAGAGCATGAAAACCACAGTGGTGGTGTGGGTTCCAGAATGGAACAAGACAAAGAGGGGAAAAACTCTTGCTACTCTCTCTTTCCTTTTTTTGATTATATATATATCTACATATACTTATGCATTTATGAAAACAAAAGATTGTTGAATGCATGTATGGATGAAAATAGAATGTGTTTATTTGCTTAAAATAAATTGTGAATGCTGGAATAGTTAATTCCCTGCCCAAGAATGGACATGAATGAGCTCATGTCGCTATTGGGAAGGCATGAAAAGTATGAAAATCTCCTCGAAAAGACTTGGACTACCATGCTAATTGGGCAATTAATTGACTGATTTTAATGCCTATATTATGCTTGGTCTAACAGAATTACAATGATGCATTTCATAGGTGAGAAAAGTGAAATCCAGTTGTGCACATTGATCATGGCAGTAGACCAAAAGCTATTGGACTTGGCAGGAAGTCTCCTTCAAACAATTGCCAAGTGATCCGACGGATTATTCCTCTGTAAAGATCCAATATGGTACATGGTTCAAAGAAGCCGCGGGTGAAAAATCGGACGGAAAAATACACAGATCGGAGGAGATCTCCTTCCGTGACATAGGAGGTTAGAAGCGCATCTCTGTCCGCAACACCGGACGACAAAACCACTAATTTATCCGTGGGATAACCGAGAAGCAAATCTTAACGCGTCGGAGGTCGGAAGCATTTCCCTTTCGCAACGGCGGAAGCTTAACGGACGTCAGAGCGATTTGGGAGCCGCAACGGCGGATAGATAAAAGGCTTCTCTCTTCCGCAACGGCAGAAGCTTAAAGACGTTCGGAACGGATCGGAAGTCGGAGCGATAAGCATTCCGCAACGACGGCCACTAGCTTGATCGGAAGAACAACGCTTCCGGCAGCCGCAACGGCAGAATCCCAAAACTTTAAAATATCGGCGAAATAACTCGACGGAATCAGAAAAATAAGTGGTGCGCCATCCGCAACTGCGGAAACCAAAGTAACTAAAGTCTCCGACTCGAAAACCAACCGACAGTCGATTGCGATTGAGACCGTTGGAGCCCATTGCTTATCCTCTTCCGCAACGGCGGACGAGCAGATGACTACAACCTCCGATTCAAACACTGCAATGCACATGGCACGGCTTCGCTGTAACAGTTTGGCAAAGCTTTCTTGGTAGTTATGCCACAGCTGGAATACCGACGAAAGGCATATGAACAGTCTTGATGCCTCGTTTCATGGGATGTGAACAGTCGCATTTCTTTGACGGTTTGGGCTCCTTTGTAATGGAAAAGATGAGTAATAAAAGAGAGGAGTTCGTTCAGAGAGGGGGACGCAGTTCGTTGGGAGCACAGTGCAGCGTTTTCTCTGTGATGAGAAGCTTCAGAGAGCATTTTGCTGTTCCTTTTGAAGTCGACTATTCTCAGTTATACTTGGCTTCTTTTGTCTGTTGAAGTCCAGTTGTGTAACTTCCAGAGAGGAGGTCTTGAAGACTTTACTGTTAATATCCAGTTCCCGTGATTGTAAAGAGTCGACTGTCTTCTCTGTTTTATTTGGCTTCTCCTTGCTTTTGAAAGCCAATTTGTATTATTGCAGAGAAGAGGTCTTGCAGACTTTTTGTACATACTATTGAAATTGATTTGCAGAGTCCAGAACCATTTGTACCATCTTAAAGCCATTAATTGGATCGGTTCCCATTGGAGAGGGACCCGGAGACGTAGCCCAGTGGAGGGGGTGAACTCCGTTATCAACTTCTGGTTGTGACTCTGTTTCTGTGTTTCCTTCCTTGTATCTGTCTATCAGTGTTGTGGTTTTCATTCCTGTTCTGAGCATTTAATTTCTGCTAATACTGTCCATTAATTAACATGTTGCATACATTCTTTTACAACATACTTTTAATGCACTAAAGTTGAGGTCCTATGGATCATATTTTGGTATCAGAGCTGGTTGACTGTTGTGCAAGTTTGTGAATGCTTACCAGGTCCAAGTTAAAGCTTGG
>LPNX010748443.1:431554-493730 GCA_001517045.1 Pseudotsuga menziesii | reverse complement strand
GAAAAGTACAGCTTTTCATCCACAAACCGATGGGCAAACAGAGGTAGTGAACAGAACAGTGGTTCAGCTGCTCAGAGGATATTGTAGTAAGCATCCTAAACTATGGGATGAGCAGTTGCAGTATATACAACATGCTTACAATCATGCAGTTCATTCTTCCACGAAAAGATCTCCTTTTGAAACTTGTTTTGGTTATCTGCCAAAAACACCGATGGACTTCTCTTTTTGCAAATATGCAGTGGATGGACATCATGATGCAGATAAAGCTTTAAAGTTCATTCAGAGAATCCAAGCAGTGCAGCAGGCAGTTCAAGAACAGTTGGAGAAGAGCCAGGCCAAGTACAAAGCCAGGCATGACAAGCATCGAATTGATCATCAATTTCAGGTTGGTGACCGAGTTTGGTTACACATCACCAAAGAAAGAATGAAAGGTGAAGGTAAAAAGCTTAAGCCTATCAGGTATGGTCCTTTTGAGATCTTGGAAAAGATCGGTGCTAATGCTTTTCGCTTGAATTTACCTCCATACATGCAAATTTATTCAGTTGTCAATGTTGAGAATCTTAAATTGTATGAGCCTCCTATGATCATGGACGAGGAAACTAACGTACAAATTCCTTCAGTTGATGATTTGGCACTTGAATATATGAGAGAGTTACAGGATGATGTTATTCTTGACAGAAATGTAAGAACTTCACGAAGGGGGAATGCTGAGTACCTTCGAGTGGGGCTGAAAGGAATGAATCCTAGCAAAGCAAGATGGATGGAGATTGGGAAAGTGAGGGAGCTGTACCCTCACTTACTTGCAGAATAATTCAGGCTTTTGGTGGTCCAAAAGCTCTCCAATGGGGAGGATTGATCCGGTGGATTATTCCTCTGTAAAGATCCAATATGGTACATGGTTCAAAGAAGCCGCGGGTGAAAAATCGGACGCAAAAATACACAGATCAGAGGAGATCTCCTTCTGTGACATCGAAAGTTAGAAGTGCATCTCTGTCCGCAACATCGGACGACAAAACCACTAATTTATCCGCGGGATAACCGAGAAGCAAATCTTAACGCGTTGGAGGTCGGAAGCATTTCCCTTCCGCAACGGCGGAAGCTTAACGGACGTCGGAGCAATTTGGGAGCTGCAACAGCGGATAGATAAAAGGCTTCTCCCTTCCGCAACGGCGGAAGCTTAAAGACGTTCGAAACGGATCGGAAGTCGGAGCGATAAGCAGTCCGCAACGACGGCCACTAGCTTGATCGGAAGAACAACGCTTCTAGCAGCCGCAACGGCGGAAGCCCAAAACTTAAAATATCGGCGAAATAACTCGACGGACACAGAAAAAGAAGTGGTGCACCATTCGCAACTGTGGAAACCAAAGTAACTAAAGCCTCCGACTCAAAAACCAACTGACAGCCGATTGCGATTGAGACCGTCGGAGCCCGTTGCTTATCCTCTTCCGCAACGACAGACGAGCAGATGACTACAACCTTCGATTCAAACACTGCAATGCGCATGTCACGGCTTAGCTGTAACAGTTTGGCAAAGCTTTCTTGGTAGTTATGCCACAACTGGAATAACGACGAAAGGCATATGAACAGTCTTGATGCCGCGTTTCATGGGATGTGAACAGTCGCATTTCTTTGACGTTTTGGGCTCCTTTGTAATGACAAAGATGAGTAATAAAAGAGAGGAGTTCGTTCAGAGAGGGGGACGTAGTTCGTTGGGAGCACAGTGCAGCGTTTTCTCTGTGATGAGAAGCTTCATAGAGCATTTTGCTGTTCCTTTTGAAGTCGACTATTCTCAGTTATACTTGGCTTCTTTTGTCTGTTGAAGTCCAGTTGTGTAACTTTCAGAGAGGAGGTCTTGAAGACTTTACTGTTAATATCCAGTTCCCGTGATTGTAAAGAGTCGACTGTCTTCTCTATTTTATTTGGCTTCTCCTTGCTTTTGAAAGCCAATTTGTATTATTGCAGAGAAGAGGTCTTGCAGAATTTTTGTACATACTGCTGAAATTGATTTGCAGAGTCCAGAACCATTTGTACCATTTTAAAGCCATTAATTGGATCGGTTCCCATTGGAGAGGGACCCGGAGACGTATCCCAGTGGAGGGGGTGAACTCCGTTATCAACTTCTGGTTGTGACTCTGTTTCTGTGTTTCCTTCCTTGTATCTGTCTATCAGTGTTGTGGTTTTCATTCCTGTTTTGAGCATTTAATTTCTGCTAATACTGTCCATTAATTAACCTGTTGCAGGCATTTTTTTACAACATACTTTTAATTCACTAAAGTTGAGGTCCTACGGATCACCAAGACCCAATAAAATCTTGGAGAGATGCTCAAGATATAGAAAAGGTAGAATGAGATGAACCACCATATTTTGCAGGACTCTATTGGTTTGCAAAAGGAGGTAAAAAGCCTTCTAGGAGCAATCTGCAAGGGGAAGGAAAGTGGATCAATGATGGGGCATTCGTCCAATCGGTCCATTAAGAAACGTTCCAGGCATGAAGACTCAAAGGAAATTGAGCAGCTAAAGATGAAGCAGCCGGTGAAATGTTGGAAATGTGGAGGGCATCATTGCCGCCGGAACTGCCCAACAAGGGAACATGAAGAGGGTAGCAGCCAAAAAGTTCCTAGATTTGGGGCTGAGCCGAAAGCTGAGAACCAGTAGGAGAAGCTTGTAGAAGCCAAGAGGCTTGGTCCTGAAAGTTCAAAGTAAATAATTGAACGTAGGACAGATCTACAAAATTTTGAAATTTTGGATGTGTAAATTGTATATGTATTCCTATGTATTGGAACATCGAGGATGGTGTTATTCCAAGGGGAGGGGATTATAATACCCCGGTTTTGGCCTCATTTGAATTAAAAGGTACATGATGTATATATTGTAATTAATCATGGTGTGGAGCTAAAGGAAAAAGCCCCACCATCGATTTGGTTGTTTTATGTTTCGACGATTGATATCGTTGCCGATGGTATCTCGTGCTATACAACACATTACAGTTTTGGAATCATGTAAATATGCACTTTAATTAAAATGAACCCCAACTAGGTATGTCAATGCAACTATGATAAAAAAGGGCATGATTTTCCTAAGGATAAGGGGGGGGGACTATTAACCTTGGGCTAATGGGAAAAGCAAGGTGTCAGCTGTTGAACGCATTTAGTTGTCACCCACCCTTTTGACTCACTCACCTTTCCTTGTCTCATTAGCCAACTACCACATTTAAAACTATTGTTGTTAGTGGGAAGTTATTGCTGGGTAGTGGTGGGTGGCAGGACTGCCAGTCCTTTCCCACACGCACGCTCCACCAGCAGGCTCATTCCCTCATGCAGAGAGCTGGGGACAGACCACGATTCCATTCTCCATTCCTCCATGACTCCATTCTTCCATTTTGTCTTGCTCATCCTCATGTGGACAGGAGGTTCTCTCACCTTCTCACTCACAGGAATCTTCATCCTTTTCCTCACGTGGAGAGCTGGAGAAACCGTTTTCTCTGTCAACCATGATCTTCCTGTGAATGAGCCATTCACGATTTCTACTGGGGTGTATGTTTTCCTTACCGATTTGTGGCATGTGTATGTTTGCCTCTGGTCCATGCTAAGAGTTTGATTTCTCTCCCATTTTCGGACTGTGTAATTTTCCCGCTGCTTCGTTGTGAGATCGGGGCTTTTGTTTTCCCCATGTTTTTGTTGGCTGTGGTGTTCAGTTACGTTTTGGGCCGCTGTGGATTCTTAGTGAGTCGTTTTGGCCATGATAGGGCCAAGAACGACTTAGGGATTGGATTTCCCTGCCCAAGCTGTGAGTTGCTCGTTTTGTTGCGTGTATGTAGTGGTTGGTCTTCGGACAGTGTTGGAGTGGGGTGAAGGCTTGGTATGATTGATAAACCTGGTGTGTTTGGGATCCACATAGACAGAGCTAGAGGGCTGGTTTTCTTCTCCACAACCTCAGAGTAGCACTGGAATGGGGGGTCAAGGCCTGAGGGACTGTGTAGCAGAGAAGGGACTAATTTCCTGGTGTTGGGTGTGTGTGGGTGTCCTAGAAGTCAGGCTAGTTCTGGTGTAGGAGTCCTTAGCTCTTCAATGAGCTCACCAGCTTAGCATTCAACTTTTCCTAGCTCCTTGACGGCCTGATAAACCCAACTGTGTCGGCTTGGTTGATTTGTGTATCCTTGGCTATGTGTAAGCCTGCTTGTTCCTTATTCCTTGGGGAAATCATGCCCAGCTCGGGGGTGGCAGCGTTTCTGAGAGATTAAGGAGCACATTGGCCTGTGGTTGGGTGGAACGTTGCAGCGACGTAGCTGGTTGCGGGACGAGTTCTTTATAAGATAAGTATTCTTGTCTATTTCACTTCTGCAATCATATTTGATGTTTAATGAATTATGATGAACATGTTGAATGCTGGGATGTATGGTTTTGCTTCTGCTGTATGTTAAACAATTATGTATCTCTGCATATTTTTTTTATTACTTCCAAGCATTTTATTTCAGTTATATGTATGCAAAATTTAATGGGGCTAGTTTCCCTGATGGTTAGTGTATGGTAGCGTCCTCTTCACCGGTCGGAGGGTCGGGGACGTTACACGGATCATGTGGATAAGATTCGAATCTACCAACTCAACATGGCTGACTGGCTAACTCGAAGTGTCTAAATCACTATCAGATTTCACTAGGTTAACTCCATATGTCTAATTCAGTCTCTCCATCAGTTATAATCAGTTAAACTAGTTGAGCTGATGTGGTAGGTGAGAAGTAGGCCAAAACTGGGGCCTTCCCACATGCAACCATGCAATACTGGCGCTAGTTGAACTAGAGAACATCTAACTGAATGTAATTAGATCATATATTAGCTTGACTAGTTACCAACTACCAACAACTAAAGGAGGTTGGCGCCGACACTCCTAGTGGCTCCTAAGTTGTAGGGATTGGAGGCACATAAACTAATGCATGAAGGTGCAGTCAGTTGCAATTAACCTCTATCTATGTTCCCCACACTCTAGTGGCTTGCATAGGTGTCCCCATTATCCCAAGTGGACCCAATAATAACTAAATGACTCCTAAGATAGGAAAATATAATCTAATAGACCAATTTGGACAAGGGAGGATTATAATCCTAACACCCCCCTGAATCCTAACTTGGACAACTACGGGCCTTGGAAACAAGGCCAAAAGTCACCCATATACAATCTAAAAGAATAAAAAATGTTGCTTAATAAATTGATGAAATAGGGGAAAACCTCATGGGAAACCCCCCCTCAAGAGAAGCACTGAATCAGGAAAACAAATTTTGAATAAAACTTTGTGAAAATTTTGCTACAATTTGCAACACTATGCAGCAGCAAATGCAGTATCTTGGTTCTTCTGTGCAGCAACATCTTGAGACTGTGCATGTGAACCTATGAATCCAAACTAAATGATTATGTCTGAAGGAATTTTCCTCTTTGGAAGAAGAAGAATGTGCTCAACTGAATCAGGAACATAGACAGTTGCAAGATGAAAATTGGACCCATGTAGAGCAACTGAAATCAACTGATGAGAGAGAAAAAGTGCTTGAGAATTCGAACCATGTGAGGTAAAATCAGCTCCAAGTGTTTGGATCAAGTCTCCAGGCGGATGCATAATGTCTCCATCTTTACTAGTTCGGTGAGGAGATGCGTATATGATCAAAGGTAGAGAAGCCCTGGTATTGTGGAGAGTGAATGCTTGAGCTCCATAATTTGATATAGCTTCAAAAGTAACCAATAATTCACAAAATATAATATCAGCAATTTCATAAGAGAAAACTAACATCAAATCCCCAACAACAATTTTGAAGGAGAATTGCGGTACTTGTTTTTTCACAACAAAATTGATGAGAACAACTACAAGCATTACTAGAAGCTCTTGAAACTTAAAAAATGAACCAAATAAGTTCATATCAGATCCAAATAAGGTCATATCAGATCCAAGAGTATGGAACAAAGGTTCCAAATTCCCCACCGAATTGGTAGATGCACAGTTTTCTCCTTCAACAAAATTTTGAATATTGGTGCATGCAATCATGTAGGAATTTGTTGGAAGCTCAAGATCAAAGTGAGTGAATGGATCACTCCTAAAATCTGATATTCTTTCCAAAATATCCAAATATTTACAAAATATAATATCAACAAACTCACGTGAGAAAATTGACATAAAATCCCCAGCAACAATTTTGAGAGAGACTCGCGGTACTTGATTCTTCACACCAAAATTGATGAGAACAACTACAAGCATTACTGAAATCTCTTGAAAATTTTAAACTTGAACCAAATAAGAACATATCAGATCCAAATAAATTCATATTAGATCCAAGAGTGTGGAACAAATCCAAGTGCTCCACCGAGATGGTAGATGCACAATTTTCTCCTTCTTCGAAACCCTGAGTATTTGTGCATGCAATCATGTAGGAATTTATTGGAAGTTCTAGATCAATGAGAGTGAATGGATCACTCCTAAAATATGATATTGCTTCCAAAAAATCCAAATATTCACAAAATATAATATTAGCAAACTCATGAGATAAAACTGACATCAAATCCCCAGCAGTAATTTTGAAAGAGACTTTTGGTACTTGATCCTTCACAGCAAAATTGATGAGAACAACTACAAGTATTACTGTATCCTATTGAACCTTAAAACTTGAACCAAGTAAGATCATATTATATCCAAATAAGTTCATAGCATATCCAAGAGTTTAGAACAATGGTTCCAAGTGCTCCACCAAGATGGTAGATGCACAATTTTCTCCTTCAACAAAACTCTGAGTATTGGTGCATGCAATCATGTAGGAATTTGCTGAAATCTCTAAATCGATGAGAGTGAATGGATGACTCTTACAATTTTATATTATTTCCAAAAAATTCAAATTATTACTTTTTTGCACACCAACAACATCATTAGAGAGAGATAAATCAAATTCCTCTTCATTTTCTAAAACAATCACTGGCAAACTTTGCACAAAATTTAAAATAAAAGAATCACTGGAGAATGTTTGCATAGAATTGAAAGAGAGTTTTTCTTCAATAACAGAGATTCGAATGTATTATTTTGGATCATCCATATGAGAAGATGAGATATCCGAGATATCATAAACTTCCGGAGCAACAAGATAAGGAGTTACTCCAAGGATACTTTCTTCAATTCGAATTGACCGCGTTGAAGATTCTACTTCTTCTTCATCTTGAAAAACTTCATTAGAGAGAGTAGAGATCGATACTTTTGAATAAATAACTATTGTGGTGTTGGGTGTACTCTCCAAATTGCTGTAATGATATTCATTGTGCTTGCCAAAGGTTCTATCCAATTCTGTCCAGAGATCCTTTGGGTATTCTGCAAAATAAATAAGGTAGTGCAAGCTTGGAGAAAAGGCCAGAAATATTGTTCCAAAAGCTCTATCTCCTTCATTTACCCATTCATTCTCATATTCATAAGACTCTTTATCAATCCCAATAGATACCTCATAGAGATCTTGTCCCTTTAGAGAGGAAATCATCTTTAATTTCCATTCTGAATATCTTGTGGACGGAGTAAGAAGAGGAACTGATAATATCAAATCCATATGAAGTTGCACATGCAAAATAATACTGTAAAACAAAAAACAATTCACACTATGTCAGAATCAAGCCTTCCATATCGACATGTACACTTTCTCAGGGTCCATCACACTTGCACTGCCACTTTGAATGAATCCAGAGTTAGCAAGGCACTCTTTGCAGGACTTTTGTGGAAACCCAGTTGAATTTGGTGTACAATGGAGATCGAACAGACTCGAAGCTTGCCTGAGGAGGCTCTAATACCATATTAGAATTAATGTGCCATTGATCTTCAGGAAACGAGTGCCATTCAATCTCTCCATTAGTTATAATCAATTAAACTAGTTGAATTGAAGTGGTAGGTGAGAACTGGAACCTTCTCACATGCAGCCATGCAAGACTGGAGTTAATTGAACTGGAGGACATCTATCTGAATGTAACTGGATCATATCTTAGCTTGACTAGTTACCAACTACCAACAACTGAAGGAGGTTAATGCCAACACTCCCAGTGGCTCCTAAATTGTAGGGATTGGTCTAGGAGGCACATAAACTAAGGCATGAAGGTGCAGTCAGCTATAGTTAACCTCAATCTATGTTCCCCACACTATAGTGACTGGTATAGGTGGCCCCATTAGCCCAAGTGGACCCAATAATAACTAAATGACTCCTAAGTTAGGAAAATATAATCTAATAGACCAATTTGGAGAAGGGAGGATTATAATCCTAACAATTACTTGATAATTTATCCTTACAGGCTTCGACACCTCGACCTGTGTTAAAATTCTTAGGTAGGAAAGTTTGTTTGATTTTACAGTTATATTCGAAATCTACCATTTAGTTATTGTAAAGTGTTAACCCTAATTTGTTTTTGAGAAATCGATAAGCCTTTCGGTTGTATGAAATTGCTATTGGGTAGATTATTAATATTTAGATGTATATTTTTACTTTTATGGGTCTCAAACCCTCGGCTAGAAGCCAATGCGTCTCTAAAACTAAATATGATGTTTTTGGCAGGTTTAATTTTTGTTTAAGGGTTCCATTGTGTTTAACTAAGGGCAAGCCCTATCTGTAAAAATAATTAATGTTTGGTTAAAAACGAAAAGACAGGGAAACCTTACTAAGGATGCCGATGTTAGCTCGACTCAACCTCTTTGTTATTTCTGTATGAGTTTATAAGAAAATGAAGGAATGCTAACCATTTATTATTTATGTATAATACTTAATGTTAGGTGAAGCTATATATAGTAAAATGATTCCGTTTCTAAGTAATAAATAAATATAATTTACAATTCCTACTAAGAAAAACTGTTTAAGTAGTAGAATCCATTTCTCCTGTACTTAACTTGTAATTTACAAGAAATAAAACTTTCCTACTTTATTTCGAAACCAATAATAATTTATGGAAGCTTTTATCATCCATACAATCCTTCATAAATTAACAGAAAATGAATTAAAGATAATAAACTAGAACAATATAGAACTTGTTAACTGTCGAAGTAAACAAACATCCAAAGAAGACCGTTCCTCCCAATCGTCTCCTGAAAGCAGCCAATATTACTTGCTTTAGGACCCCCTAGCATGTTCACTCAACCATTATGATGAAGATACTGTGTAGAATCTTGTGAGGTCCTTTATGTAACTCAGCAGTCACACTTGCAGTCAAACACTCTAGCAATTCACTTTAGCTTTCCCCTCATCGAATTTCTCTTGTGTGCCTAACTTTTAAGTGTGTAGCAATCCACAAGGTTCTAGTGTGTAGAATGTGTGTGAGCCTCCTGCGCATTCAATGGATATAAGTTTGACTAGGTCTCTGGGTTAGTTTTTTATTTAATGAGACACGTGCTCAGTTCCTCTTTTCTTGGGAACATGACCACAATTTTAAGGAAGTTGCCTCCTGCATCAATTAGAAAGTGAATGTTGTTGCTGCCATTTTTCATTTTTTCCTTCTACACCAGATCATTCCTCCTAGTGGGTTAGTGAACACTCTTCAACAGTCCTCTTTGGATAGGCGTCTCTTCTTTTAATTATTAAATAATAAAATATTTAATTACAATCATCCTTGATCATCCTTGGTCAACAACATAAAGCTTTACAATAACTTCTAAAGTAATGTCTTTCCACAACATAAAATGTTTTTAGTTCTAGGTGGGTTACATTATGCATCATCTTAAATAATAAATTCCAATCGACACTTTGAAGATTTGTTTTAGCACATGCAAGGGCCTCTCTCCTACTACAACGAACAAGGTTAAGTAATTAATTTGCATGATATTATTACTAGTACAACTATAAGCAAAGTGGTCTGTAAATGTGGATAGGCATACCTAACCACTTCGTTTTGTGAAAGATAGCTAAGTATTAAACAAAGTCTAAAATATATAATTTTATATCCATTATTCATACCAAATAGTTAGAGTTAATATAAGCGCAAGACAAATACTATTTAATAAAATAAGATAATCTGATATGCAAAAACAAAAACAAATTGTTACCCTTTTCTTTAACCACCCTTTAACTAGTTAAAGCTTATTTAAATCTTAATCAAGATGTATTTAAGCATAACAAGATACTACTACCATGAAATGAATCATTGTTATAAATTTGTTACACTTGGGTTAATCTTGTTAATCTGCTCAAGCAAATCCAAAATGTGAGATAATATCTAAATACCTATGAGCATAACGAGTCATTCCACCTTTAATAAATGCACCTTGATAGGAAGATATGATCTTAGGGAGGAACCTTCACATCTTCTATCGGTTATGAGATTACCAAAGAATATATGTTATGCAATGGAGTTGAAGTTGTATTTGGTATTCTTTTTCTTAGTAAAAAGGATAGCGAGCGATATGACTACAAAGGAAGCTGAGTCATTGAAGAACGAGGAGAACAAATGTCACATAATTAAAGGACTCACTTTATAAAATGAGAATGGTTGCCAATGCAAGAGTTAGAGCTTAATCAAACTCAAACTATACGGTAAATGAGTTAAATTGGCATGCGTTAAAATCAATAATAACGATCACAAGATGTTATAAACATAATAAGATTTTATAAATATATTTAAAATATTTAAGTAAATTAGTTTTTATGTTTATATTTTTTTAAATAAAACATTGTATATATATTAAAGTGGTTCACCATGGAAGCCCAATTTTACACCATAGTTACATCCACTTGGGAAAATATCTTATACTCACTACGCAAGTTTACATGAACTTGGGCATCATTAATAATGATAAACGACTCACCATCCTAATATTTCATTACATACAAGGGCTCCCAAGGAGCAAATGTCCCCGACAAGATTTGAACTTGGGTGGGGAGTGCAACAACAAAATCTCCCAACCACTCAAGCTACGCCCAATGGACACACACACACACACACATATTAACATTCACATTATATCAGAGAAATAGGTTCATAAAAATACAAAGTGTGAGTTTTTCATAATGAGATAACAACCAAAAATACGAGTTTTCACGCCTATCCAAGGGAGAAAACAACCAATTATCAAAATATCAGTTTGATATATGTGGTAAATCTTGATTTTGTCCATAGCTAGAAAAACAAAAGACAAACCAACAACAACTATAGTGTCCATCAAGCAAGCATGTAACCAAACTCATAACCTGTAAAAAAGAAGACCATGTAGGGAATATGACACTACTTAATTGTTGGCCCAGTGCATGAGCCTGTTGTGGTAGTAGGTGATTTGTCTTCTGCCTTGACGTCACCTAGGTTCTTTGATTTGGTTCCACTTGTGCCAGCCATAGCACAAGTATCGCCATGCTTAATCTCCTTCGTTACACCGACCTCATTTTCCTTCTTGATGTTGATGTAATTGTAACTTTGGAATGTATTCACTTGTATTTTTTATTTCTTGTAACCTGATGTTTATTCTGGGATGTATTTGTAATGTGCTTGAGTCATGTCATGCCCCGAGGTTCCTATCGGGAGTTTCTATAATGTAATGAAGTCATGTCAAGTCAATGTGGGTAACCCTCCTATTGTCTAAGGGTTAAACTCCCCACAGTTCCGTGTCACTAGGGTTATTAGACTCACCTAGTGAAGTCAGCCCTAGTTGGGTTTAGTCAAGTTAGGAATTAGTATAAATACAGAGCTAGCCTCTCTATTTAACACACACTCACTCACACTCAGCTATAGTGCACAACTGAGGAAGAAAAAGACACTCGGGCAAGGAAGAAAGAGGTTACTGCTGTCGGGAGATCATCTTACTGTTTTTGGGTTTCACTTTTGGTGCTGATTCTATCTATGAGGAAGTTACAGGGTTTTCTCCATTTATGGTTTCCCAGAGGAAAAACATTGTGTTCATTGTCTCTTGTGTTTGATTGCTGTGCTTGTTGTTCTCTCAGTTAAAGATCCTAATGATATGCTAGCTTAATGTTAAAAATCTAACATGGTATCAGAGCTAACCTGAGAAGAAGACACTGTGTAGCTGCGGGAACTAGGGCTTCCTATTTTGTGGATCTCTCTCCACAGATTTTTAGCAAAAGTAGGGCGGAATAAAATTCCTCCCTAGGGCACATCTTTGTGTCGAAACATAATCCAATTTTGAGTTTTTTCAGTTTTGGACTCGACACAGTTGCCGGAAATTAGATCTTTTCACAGAAGTGAAATTTTTCAGTGAGCCCAGGCATGGATTGATCTCCTCCCTAAAATCGAAGTTAGGGATCAAATTCAAAGCATTTGGTTGGACAAAAATCTAGAAAAGCAAAACCCTAATTTGCTCCTGAACCAACACTACAAGATTTCAGCTCCAAATCCAGATCCGACATCTTGACCTGGTAAGATCTAAATCTTTTGTATTTCCATTTGAGGTTCTCAGTTAAGATGTCTCATCATACCAAGCTTGATGAAAAGCTTAAGGGAGCTGATAACTTCCGAGCCTGGAAGTATAGGATCTCCCTGGTCTTGGAAGAAAATGAGTTGGACTCCTATATCAATGAGGAGGTTCCAGTTCCAGAGGGAGATGAGGCCAAGGCCTTACATCATAAGAAGTTGGTTATGGCAAAGAGGATCATTGCTGATTCTATCAAGGATCACCTCATACCACAAGTGTCCTCCGTTAAGACACCTAAAGCTATGTTTGATGCCCTAACCAAACTATTTGAAGGAAAGAACATCAATCGGAAGATGACTCTAAGGAACCAGTTGAAGAATGTAAAGATCCAGAATGAAGAGACCATCCAGTCATATTTCACAAGGGTCTCCCATATCAAAGAACAGCTGGAAGCAGTAGATGAAGAAGTGGAGAATGCAGAAATTGTGATGACAACTTTGAATGGACTCCCTAGGTCATGGGATTCTTTCATCCAAGGAATCTGTGCTAGGAAGAAGTTAGTCAAGTTCAGTAGACTGTGGGAAGAATGTTCACAAGAAGAAGCTCAAATAGTAGCTCGAGAAGAAAAGATGGGAAGTGAATATCAAGCTCTCACAGTACACTCCAAGAAAGGAAGAAGGGAAAAGCATCATCATAAAGGTTCATCTAAACTCAGATGTTATACATGCGATGAAATATGACACTATGCTAGAAACTGTCCCATGAATAAGAATGGATCCAAGAATAAGAGGAACTCCAAAAGAAAACGTCATGCTCACACTGCTGAGGATGATGATCCTCCCAGAAAGAGGGTAAAACAAGAAAGTGAAGACTCTTCAAGTGAAGATGAATATGTTCTGATCTCCTCTCTCACGGGAATTGTCACTCATGGAAGCAAAGATTGGCTTATTGATAGTGGGGCTTCCAAACACATGACAGGTTTCAAGGAATTCTTTGAGAAACTATCTGAACACAATTCACCCCATAAGGTGAAACTTGGGGATGATTGCCAATATCCCATAAAAGGCAGTGGTGAATCCTCCTACAAGCTAGACTTTTAAAAGTCTATGAAAATGAAGGATGTCTTGTTTGTACCAGGACTAAAGAAAAATATTCTATCCATATCGGCACTGGATGAAAAAGGCATGAGGGTTGCATTTGTAGATGGCCAAGTCCTCATGTGGCCAAGAGGAAAGACTATTGATGATGCAATAGTGATTGGAGAACACGAAGGAGGATTATACAAATTGAAGGGCCATCTAGAACAAGCATTGGTCCATGACACAGTAGAGCAAAATGAACTTTGGCATAGAAGGCTTGCACATGTGCACTACAGAGCACTACCACTTGCAAGCAAAGCTGTTGAAGGTCTTCCATAAATTCAAGCAAAACATGAAGCGGTCTACGAAGGATGTGCGAAAGGAAAGAATACAAAGAAGACATTTCCAAGTAGCGAAAGCAAAGCAAAAGGAATCTTGGAAATCATCCACTCCGATGTATGCGGACCAATGTCATCAAGTTCTCTAAGCGGGTATGTATACTATGTTTCTTTCATTGATGACTTTTCTAGGAAGACATGGATTTACTTCATGAAGAACAAAGATGAAGTTTTCAACAAGTTCAAAGAATTCAAAGCCTTGATCGAGAACCACACAGAAAAGAAGATCAAGACCTTTCGATCAGATAATGGTGGAGAATTCACATCAAATGAATTCAAAGACTTATGCAAAGAATCAGGGATTAAGAGGGAGTTGTCCACTCCATATAATCCACAACATAATGGGGTTGCAGAAAGGAATAATAGAACTATCATGGAAGATGCAAGAGCAATTCTTCATGATCAAGATCTTCCCATGCATCTATGGGCAGAGGCTGCCAGAACAGCGGTGTATGTATAGAACCGTACTCCACACAGAGTTCTCGGGAACAAGACCCCTGAAGAAGTCTTCTCCGACAAGAAACCAAAAGTTAGCCATCTCAGAATATTTGGCTGTCCAGTGTGCATACACATTCCGAAAGAAAAGAGGACAAAGTTGGATCCTTCAGGAAAAGAGGGTATATTTGTGGGATACTTTGAAAGCTCGAAGGCTTACAGAATATATTTCCCAGGATTCAAGAAGATCGACATTAGCAGGGATGTAACATTTGATGAAGACATAGCTTACAACAAATCCAGAAAGAGACCTACTGAAGAACTTGAAGAAGCATAAGCACCCAGAATTCATGATACAACCATGAAAGAAGAAACTCAAGAAGAAGATTGAGAATTTGAAGAACCACAAAGACCTGTAGATCCACCTCAAGAGAAGAATCCTCACAAGAGGAAACCTGCTTGGGTACGAGAAGCTATCCAAGGTGCGAAAAGATATGGGGCTCCAGAAGAGAATCACAGAGAAAGAAAGAGAACTAGATCTTGCTCCGGATATGTAGCTTTACTATGTGACTTTATCAATAAAGAACCTTCCAATTATGAAGAAGCGGCATAACGAAAAGAATGGAAGGATGCTATGATCGAAGAGTATCAATCGATCATGAAGAACAATGTTTGTGATGTTGTCCCAAAACCAAAAGGGAAGTCGATTGTAACTTCCAAATGGATCTACAAGATCAAGCATGCTACAGATGGTAGCATAGAGAAATATAAGGCAAGATTTGTGGCTCATGGCTTCTCACAGAAAGAAGGAATAGATTATGAAGAAACCTTTGCACCTGTAGCCAGATACACTTCCATTAGATCAGTACTTGCTCTGACTGGAGTGATGAAATGGAAGATACACCAATGGATGTCAAGATTGCTTTCTTGAATGGTGTAGTAGAAGAGGAAGTGTATGTAGAGAAACCACTCGGTTTTGAGACACATGACAGGGAGTCTCATGTGTGCAGATTGTAGAAAGCCCTGTATGGTTTGAAACAGGCACCCAGGACATGGTACGACAGAATTGACAGCTTTCTATCCAGTTTGGGCTTTACCAAGAGTAAAGCAGATTCCAACCTTTACTACAAGGTTGAAGATGGCAACCCAGTGATGCTCCTACTATATGTAGATGATCTGTTTGTAACAGGTATGGATGGGTTGATTGCTGATATGAAGAGAAAGCTTGTTGTTGAGTTCGAAATGAAGGACTTGGGTATGATGCATTATTTTCTAGGCATGGAGGTGTGGTAGAATGCAGATGGAATCTCCCTCGAACAAGGGAAGTATGCAGTAAAGATCCTGAAGAGGTTTGGGATGATGGACTGCAAGGCCATGACCACACCTATGGCATCGAACCTGAAGTTGTTGAGTGATGCTTCTTCAGAAGTGGTTGATGCTACTATGTATCGTCAGATGATTGGGTCATTGATGTACCTGATGAACACGAGACTAGATATTTGCTTTGCTGTGAACACCTTGAGCCAGTTCTTGACAGATCCGATACATGTTCACTTGATTGCTGCAAAGCATATTCTAAGGTACCTGAAGGGTACAATTGATTATGGGCTCAAGTACAAGGCGAATTAGAAGATTAACCTAGAGGGTTATGTTGATTCAGATTGGGCAGGCAGTGCCATCGACAGGAAGAGCACTTCAGGGCGTTGCTTCAGTATGGGATCGGGTGTGACCTCTTGGTTTAGCAGGAAGCAATCCTAAGTGGCACTGAGTACAGCTGAAGCAAAGTATGTCACAGCTTGTTCAGCTAGTTGTGAGGTAGTATGGCTGAGGAAGCTATTGTCTGATTTATTTGATCTCTAGATGGATGCTACTTGTATACATTGTGACAACCAGAGTTGCGTGAAGTTGTCAAAGAATCCAGTGTTCCATGACAAGTCGAAGCATATTGAGATCAAGTATCACTATATCAAGGATATGGTGTAGAGGGGAGCAGTGAAGCTCCAGTATGTTGCGACGAAGGAACATATAGCTGATGTGTTGACAAAGCCATTGGCTATGGTGACATTTGAGTACTTCAGGGAGAAGCTTGGTGTTCTCCAGATCGAGGTTTCCTCCGAGGGGAAATGATGAGACCCAGAGCCATTCTGACATGGTGAGAGGATTGGTTCCTTCCATGGTTAGATGTAAGGGCTGAGCCATTCTGTCATGGTGAGGATTGGTTCCTTCCATGTCAGATATGAGTGCTGAGCCATTCTGATGTGACTGTAGGATTGGTTCCTACATGATCAGAAGTAAGCGCTGAATGCCATTCTTGGAATGGAGGCACTCGGTCAGTTACCAAGTAGCTTAGTCTGGGACTGGGGGCCATTCTGATATGACTGTAGGATTGGTTCCTACTTGATCAGATGTGAGTGCACACCCTTTCGAACATGCATGTTGGATTGGTTCCTCGCATGTGTCGGATGTAAGTGCAGAGCCCTTTCGAACATGCATGTTGGATTGGTTCCTCGCATGTGTCGAATGTAAGTGCAGATCCTTTTTGAACATGTATGTTGGATTGGTTCCTCACATGTGTCAAATATAAGTGTTGAGCCTTTTTGAACATGTATGTTGGATTGGTTCCTCGCATGTGTCAAATGTGAGTGCTGGGCCTTCCTGATAGGGTTGTGGGATTGGTTCCCACATGGTCCGATGTGAGTGCTGGGCATGCCTTTCTGATATGATTATAGGATTGGTTCCTACATGATCAGATATAAGTGCTGGGCGGGCCATTCTGACTTAGGGTCAGATATAAGCACTGAAGAAGACCTACATGGAGGCTAGGCCTACAACCAACATGAAAAAGGGTTGGCTCTGTAGAAGTTCCTATGATGAGAAGAATCATGAGATATCACCCGTGATGATCCAACAGAGATGATCTAGATCGAGGATGATCCAGATCCAGAGATGATGCTCTAGAGATGATCCAGATCGAGGATGATCCAGATCTAGTGATGATGATCCATATCGAGTGATGATCCAGATCTAGGTGAAGATGACTTGAAGATGAAGGTGACTTGAAGATAGAGATGACTTGAAGATGAAAATGATGAAGACTCTATGATGATCTAGATGATACAGAGAAGAATACTTGTGTTGATAACTTGTGTCGAGAGAATACCTTCCTAGTTAAGAGGGAGTGTTGATGTAATTGTAACTTCATAATGTATTCACTTGTATTTCTTATGTATTGTAACCCGAAGTTTATTTCGGAATGTATTTGTAATGTACTTGAGTCATGTCATGCCCCGAGGTTCCTATCGGGAGTTTCTATAATGTAATCAAGTCATGTCAAGTCAATGTGGGTAACCCTCCTATTGTCTAAGGGTTAAAGTCCCCGCAGTTCCGGGGCACTAGGGTTATTAGACTCACTTAGTGAAGTCGGCCCTAGTTGGGTTTAGTCAAGTTGGGATTTAGTATAAATAGAGAGCTAGCCTCTCTATTTAACACACACTCACTCACACTCAGTTGTAGCGCATAGCTGAGGAAAAGAAAGACATTGGGGCAAGGAAGAAAGAGGTTACTGCTGTCGAGAGATCATCTTACTGTTTTGGGTTTCACTTTTGGTGCGGATTCTATCTATGAGGAAGTTGCGAGGTTTTCTCCATTTATGGTTTCCCCGAGGAAAAACACTGTGTTCATTGTCTCTTGTGTTTGATTGCTGTGCTCGTTGTTCTCTCAGTTAAAGATCCTAATGATATGCTAGATTAATGTTAAAAATCTAACACTTGACACCATCAGTTGTCACATTGATCTCGTTGCGAGTCCTATTATCTGCTTCTCCATCAGAATCCCAGTGAATTTGCTTGTCAGCTCCAATGGTAGAAATCAAGGGTGAAGGTAGATGATAGAGTTGAACAATGCTTGTGCACCAGTCCAAAAGCGCTTGAACTTTGTCATGAAGCTCCAGAATGCGGGCTTGTCTATCTTCCACAACCTCGTTGATGTCATTACGGATGAGGAGAAGAGTATTGGTCATCGCCGCAAGTTGTCCCGAAAGACTAGTATCCCCTGCATGTTGAGTAGGAACGTGGTGACCATAGCCTCGTCTACCACGATGAGCCATGTATTTGTCTTCTTCCTTGTGATCTTTGCACCTAGAGATCGTTTCAGAGTTCGTGTTTCTCCAGTGTAAACAAAGTTCAGAGATCCTAACGCGCCAAGGAGAGCCGAGCATCAAAGATGGGAGAGAAACGAGCTTAGAGCCATGGAGAAGAAGCTTAAAACAACCATTGCTAAGTTCGAAACAGGAAGAATTACTCCATCGGAGATGGAAATTCATGTCAATCTGTGCTGTAAGGGAGGTAGTTAACACCATTTAAAGCCGACGTCCTCGCAGTCATCACCCTGCTAGTCGTCGCAGGTCGCCCATTAACCCTCGTCCTGTTTGCATTTATTATGCCGCCATCATCTCTTAACACCCCATATGAGTATTTAATCAAATATTGATCTTTATATATTATTTTTAAATTTATTTTAAAAATATATATAAATCACAATCACAAAAGAGAAATATAGTTTGAGTGGGTGTAACGGTTAAGAACATGTATTTCCTCTTAAAAGATCGTAGGTTTAAACTTAGAGAAGATAGAGTATATACATCTTTATAAACTTTAAAAGAAAATCTCTTATCTTACAAACAAATAAATCTCATACACCAATTAAATATCTTTGTTATAACTTTAAAAATAAATTATATTATTATTATTAAAGAAAAAAACAAAAAAACTTCGAACTCCATATAAACTTTTACTTGTATAAACTTGATTAAATTGATTTACCTTTATCATATGTAGCGTAAAAGAAAGGCATAAGTCTTTTCATTTCTTAATGGACAACCATCACCGCGGAATTAAGTATATAATGGTTACAAAAGTAATAGGGTTATTTTTCAAAGAGATTTTAACGTTAAAATTCACAAGGTTCAATTCAATATTTTAATTCATAATTCTAATATCAACTAAGGTATATAGAAGATAAGCCTCATCTAATCCTTAAGTATTAAAGATACTTTAAAAGTATTATAATGAATTTATATGGCTATGATACTCAAAATATTGGATATTCAAAACATTGTAATGAATTTATACGGCTCTTAAATATGAAAGATACTTTAAAAATATTGTAATGAATTGATATGGTTAAGATGCTCAAAATATTGTAATGAATTGATATGGCTAAGATGCTCAAAATATTGTAATGAATTTATACGGCTCTTATCACTATCATGATGATGTAGTGTTTAAAAAAAACTCCCATATTAATATACATATAAAATATCCGAAGTCAATGTCAACGTATTTAATTTTCAATAAACAAAAGCAATATAAGATTAAATATCTTTTATTCAATGATCAAGTGTTCACTCTTATTGGATTTTTATTAAAATAAACATGAATTGTTTTATCTACAAATCTCATCTAAAACAAAAGAGAAACCTCACATCTATAACCAACCTCTTATTAGGAATCTACCTTTCAAATTCTCAAACTTTGAGAATTTGTTTTTTTCTTTGAGATCGTCCTTAAACATGAATTTTATTATCTACAAATTTCATTTACAATAATAACAACAAAAAAACCCACATCTATAACCAATCTTTTACTAGGAATCTAGTTTTTAAATTCTCAAACTTTGAGAATTTGTTTTCTCTTTTGGGATTGTCCTTGATATGGTCTCCTCTATTGATTTTATCTCAAATGTGTATAAATGCAAGGGAAGTTGGGCAATTGCCATAACCAACCATGAAACACTTCTTAGGCATATTAAGAAAATTAGACTTATAACACGAGAAATCATCTAACCATGACAGTTATCAATTGCATACAAAAGGAATCAATTCATATATCCTAACACACATTAGATCATGTCAATGTAGCCTAACAAGCCACTATGATTTTTTAAACTTGATTAAAATTGAAAATTTTGCATTCTTGTAATTAAAATAGGGTACAAATCAATGGGAGGTGGCTTAGGGCAATGCAAAACAATCCATGGTATAGGAGAATGCCACATTGAATTCAAGGGCATAAAGCTAAATTATTTCACCTTTAAAAAGGAAAAAAACATGTCGTGATTCTCTAAACCAACGCTATCCCCTCCCCACAAACCTGTAAAAATAGCAAAAACTCTAATTTCATAAGATTTAACTAATTTCACCAAAATGCAGAGCTAGGCCTCATCAAGACTCTAAACTATAATTTTCAAGTTGATGTGTATTCATTACAACATTCCACACACATCTATGTTATTAGATTTTCACTTTCAAGAGAAAAAAGTTATTGTTGTGCAAACACATCACATGGACATGCATGTAAAACAATAACATGCATGTAAGCCATATACTAGTGAATGTTGGTGATAAGTAAACTGCCCTTAATATTCCAATGGTTGGATTACGAAAACATATCTAAACTTGAAACAACTACAATGAACCTATTGTCAACTACATGATTATCTTTTTTTTTGTATTTTTAATGATTTAACATAAATAAAAACACAACATTATGATTTTTCACCTATTGCAACATATGAATAAACTACAATAGCAAATCCACACAATATGACACAAATATCTACCCTAGAAACCTGTACAAGAAAACTAACATTTAATTAAGTGTTGTGCTTTTGCACCTTCTTATATCATGGAGTTTCCAATACAAATTACAAGATATCCAAGCTTGATGTGAAGCTATGAGATACTATTGTCTTCTATAGTCAACTAAAATATGAATATACCTCTCCACTATATTAGTATTGCCTCCACAGTCATGCTCATACTATGGAATAGTCGATGACTAGTTAAAAAGTGAACCTAGTTGGAAACATCATTCACTTAGAGCTTCAATAAACATGATAGGGGCACCATCCTTAAAGGGAGGATGAGTGATTTGTATCTTAATTCAAAAGCAACAATGTACAAGTTAACACGTTTCATTAGTCTATAGTTGATTGACATCACCAACAATACCAAGTTGCTCTCAATCTTGACAAAGCAATCTTCCAACCACCATCAACATCAGGTGTTTGACAAAAAAAATGAAACCATCATGATAGAGAGAGGCATAAGTTGTTGGCGTGACAAGAATTTAGTTCACTTATAGGTCCCACCTATAAATACAAAAACCAAGTTGTAAATAACATGGTTGGAAATTGAGGATACATGGTCTAATGGCAACATGGCTTCCCATTTTTATCCAAATCTTAATATTTTGACCCTTTCTTTTGTTTACATATCAATATGTTTCTTGAATCTCAATGAAAAGCTATTACAATATGGCCATTTATATGAAATCTCCAATGACAACAACACCAATGCCTTGAAGAAAATTAACACCAATAAAAGGGCATTCAACTTTATCTTCACATAATCGTCTCTATATTGTTCACGCAAACACCATAATCATAATTGATAAGTAGCCATTAAGGATCTCCCAAGCCACAATGAGGATGTGGGTACCTAATAAACATGAAATTACATTTCATACCTCAACTTATGTAGCTCAAAATAAAAATAAAAAAGATACTTTTTAAATTTTAATACTAATTCAATCCCAAAGGGGTAGCTTAGTTGGTTGGAGTTCGATTCCAAAGACCGTTTGATATTGAGGTCAGAGGTTCAATTCTCACGACTTCAACTCTCTGGATACTTCGGAGTTAGGCTCCCAAAACTGGAGCCGATAGGGAGAGGCCCCTTTGGGTGCCCCCCTATAATTTTTTACTATGAATGTAGCAAGCCCCGAACAATATTCTTGAGGCTACGAACCACGTGAAAAAAAAATAGTAGTACCAATTCAAATATCTAGTAATATATCGGGAACAAAAGAAAATAACAACTTGAAGAAGTTTTAATATCTCCTTGTAGATGGATCAAGATATTTGTTGCATGTTGCATAACTCCATTTTTTTATGACTACCCAAAAAAGGAAATAGAGAAACATACCAACGTGACCTTTTAAAGATGCATATGTAAATGTTGATATCCTTAAGCGATAATCAATAATCCCCATATGGATATGAAAAAACCCCATATAGGAAAACCATTCAATTTGGCACATGAACATTATAACTCAGAAAAGGTCCCCTATACATAAATCTCAAATCCGGATAGGAAAAAAATACTTAAAACTCAGTTTGGTAAAAACAAAATAAAGTAAAGAAAGATCAATACAAAGAGTAGACAATTTTATAGGAGGAAGTCAAATGTTAGACCTAATCAACATCTAAGAGAAACACACGAAGATTGTAGAGGTCCCACAATTAATTCATGTGCCCCTCCCAATATAGATGTATTAAAAAAATTATACCTAATTGAAATAGTCTCATTGAAAGTAGGAATTTCATTTGGCTCAATAAGAGAAAGGATGCACGAATGTATACCCAACACATCCTCGACAATGTACCATCCATCTCTTCCGCTCCAACTTTATCCTTCCAAACATAGTATAATTGTAACCCCCTAATACCCAAATTTTCTCTCTACTAGGGTCTCGAGTTCAAAGTTTGTCATCCTACCTAACCAACCCAAGATGAGAAAACAATAGAGGGTCTTATGCTCTCTCATTGCATGATTATTTTGTTGTTTAATTTTTAGTTGAAATCAATTTTGATATGAGTCAACCACTAGAAATAACAAGAAGAGAATTATGGGAATCAACTAACCATGATTTGTCGCTATTGATTATGATTTAAAGGGCTTTTAATAGGCGCTTCAAATTAGATGAGAATTGAACTGGAGTAAATGGAGCATTGGAAGGTCAATATAAAGCATAATAAAATTTACCAAGGCACCCTACTTTCCCTACTGTCACTAGTTTTGGATCATTCCAAGTGTGTGGTGGTTTTGTAGTACATGGAAGTGCAAGTGTGCTTATTTTTTTGGGTATAAGAGCTAAGTGTTGCAATTCCTTTAATCATGTTAGGTGTGGGGAAGTGGGTGTGTTGGGGGGTGGGAAATTGGAATGTATGGAACTATGGGAAGTTTTCCACGATGTTGTCCATGACCCGATTGCTTTCTCGATTGAACTGATCTTCATGTTAACCATGAATTTTTTCCTTTCCCCCACAAATGCATCCCAAGTACAAAAGGCAATGATGATAAGAGGAGATATTGTTATAGATCATGGTTTCTCTTGGATATGTGGTTATTAAAACGTATGAGTACTATAGATTCACATATCTTGAGAGGAATCCAAACAACTTCAATCCACAATTTAAAAAAAAATCCCCTATTGATAGTTAGGATTCCCACATCCAAAGGATGGTCTAGTCTTTTTTTATTATCTAATGTGGCATGTTTTTAGTTTCTTTTAACATCATGATACAACATACTCATATTAAAAGTCGTGCAATTTAAATCAAATTAGAAAACCTCATGCATCATCAAACATCCACCACTCCTCCACAAGCATTTGATCTTAAACCTCCAATCTCTCAATGTCCAAGGAGCAAATAAGATCAAGTTGATCAATTGAAATATAAACTGTGCAAATTTTATTTCTTATTTGAATATCTCTCAATGGATACTAAGTTATTTTTTGGTTTGATGATTGTGATAGGGTCCTAATAGGTGTCTTTGGATACTAAGTTATTTTTTTTGTTTAATGAGTGTGACATGGTCATGCAAATAGTTAAAATACAAACCTTGATAGGTACATAATTCTTATTTAAGTAAAGGATGTTATTAAACCTTTCAAAAATGATTTCCCCATATCATAAAAAATCACTCATCACATTTTATTTTATTTATGTATTATTATTATTATTATCTTCTAAAGGCGACAAACCTATCATAACTCAGTTGTCAAGCTAGTAGTGAGGACAACCATCATTAGTTTCTATTCACAAATGCGAGTTGACTCATCGCTACTATTCAAGGAAAACCACACCACCTAAAATAACCCATTAGTGGTCTGTAAGGGGGAATATGTCCACTCCTTCCAGATGTCTCTGGGTCTTGGGCCTCTGACTTGTTTCCTCGCATCCAAGGAAGAAGTGCTCTTAGCTAATCAAAAGATGTTTGAGGTATTACTCCATACACATATAAATCTTAATAAACATTAATACATTATTTTTAATATATTGGAATTTGAAGATCTTATTTCATTTAGATATTTGCCACTTAAATTATTATGCATATTGCTTATTAACTTAATTACCCATTGTTGTATAATACCATATTAATATCTCTTCAAACCAATGTGAAAATATATCCATAATATGAAATTTTATTGTTGAGCGACTACTCTTTTATGTAAGATTTATCAATTATAAACTCCCCCCCCTTCGAAAATAATTCTTGTGGAAACTCTTGGTCATGTTCCCTCATATTGACGATGGTACCTAGTGTAATGCCAGAAGTTCCTAAGTTCCAAGCACCTCATCCTGAGGGAATCAAAGAGATTGAAACCCATGACTTCCCCTACATTGGGGGAGAGATCTCATGTTTGGCTCATGATGGATGCTTGTGATAACACTCATATCTAATCAATTATAAACTTGTCATTCTATCCTCTCATATAATATTAAAAATCCTCAAATATTTTATTACAAATATTTTCTTTGAAGATTCTAAACTAAAGGGCTTCAATAGTGTTGTGTGTCCCTTTCTTCCTTAAAATTCCAACCTAAAATATCCCCGATAATGTTTTTGAATGAAATTGTTTCATAACATTGAGATTAAAGCTTGTGATCATTGTCTAGTTAGAGATCGAGGTACACATATTGCAAAAGGGGAATTCAATAAAATAACACAATATTGATTCATCAATTATATACGTAATATAGTTGGTAATGTAAAGTTTTTGTGCTATTAATTCAACTCAATTGAAATAGGTGTACTAATCAATCATGTTAGGGTTTCCATGTTTTTGAATTCATCTCAATTGAAATAGGTGTGTGCTACTTGGGACACAATATTTGGCTTTCTTGCTTGAAAATTTGAGGGATCACAAGATTTTTAAGGATTATTTGTATATTCAAAAGTTTAATATATCAATTTACAACTTGGTCTTTAGAATATGTTAACTAGAAACTTATTGAGTAGAAAAGATTGTTTACTATTTGAGGGCATTGTATATCCATGAGGCACCTCATTTGCATACTTGACATGAGCTTAATCAAGCTCAAAAGTTACCTATCTCAAATAAAAATATTTATAAGATCATCTATAGCATGATTCCTAAAGTTGACTTTTTAAAATGCAACTCCAAGGCTTAGGTTTATTTTGTAGAGATTGATGATGGAATGATGAGAAACCCTTCTACATATATGTGGTAAAGAACCTTTATAACCTTGTAAAACACCCCTAGAATCTATATTGTAAAAGGTTTTCGAGTGGGGTGGTATGTGTGGGGGTGGTGGGAGGGAGATGGGGGTGGAGGGTGCTATTAGATCCAAAAGGGAATAAAGTTTTTACATACGCTTAGGGTATTGGGGTTGCCACCAACAATCAAGCTAAGATTCTAGCCTTGTGGAAAGGGTTCCATCTAGCTAGAAAAAGAGGCATAAGAATCATAACAGTTTTTGGCGACTCTTTGATCATCATCAAATTTATTCAGACAAATCAATATCCTACCAATCCTAATCTCAAAAGAGGAATCAAATGTATCCAGAGCACCATTCAGGCCTTATAGCAAGTGAACAATTTACATATCCTAAGAATTCACAAAAGTGAAGTTGATTACCAAGCAAATAAAGGAAGCACTTTGAAGTCGTGTCAATGCATGGAAAATTATGCGTTCCTAGCCAACCACCCCATTCCCCAAGTTAAGGTTTAATTCATTCAATTGATTGAATGATGAACACATGTCACTTGTAGAAGAGGTGGGTATCGTGATTGTTCTCCCACACACTCCCTCTCAACTTCAAATCATTTTTGCATTATTACAGTTTAATGACAGTACAACCCATTACTCCCATTGACTATGGTATTGGGATATAATCATTCTACGGCGAGGATTTAAGCATGGATAAATTGGGTACCAAGCTCATCCAAGCACATTTGGTGTTGCTACAATTTCCTCACTTCGGAAGAATAAGTCCTCCAAGAGCATACATGGCCTACAACTTGTTTTTGTCTTCAGGACTCCTCCCTTCAGTATCGTACTCCTTGCCTCATCTATCTTCATCACATGCTATTTATGATATGAATTTATCTCCATGATTTCGCGTTCTCAGTTCAATTATGTAGTCTTTTTGTAAGGGCCATTCTAATTGCATATGGGTTTACTCTAGTATTGACCCTTTGTTTATCTAAATTGTGGGCTTATTTTGGCTATCACATCCCTATAAAGTACTAGCTTTCTAGTCTATGTTTCCCTTGTAATTATTCATCAAGGGATTGTTATATATCTCGGGAATGGCCATAGGAATGGTTTATGTCTTGCGAATTATCTGTGTGCTTAGGGCCTATGTGTTCATGGTTATGCTCTCTATAGTTGAGGTATACACCTCCATGGCTTACAATTCTCCTTATTGGTGTTTCGTCTTAGTCTCCTAAACCTTCAAGAGATGTGCCTTTCCTATCTCTAACCTTGCCCAAGTTTTCACCCTGGTCCCTGACTAAGTTGCCCCTTCCTCCTTAGACCTCATCTTGGCTCCTCTACGCTTAAGTGGCCTATGCTCCATCTACTCTTGTGGTCTCACCCTCTTCTTTCACTCAATTCAATCTCACAGTTTTCCTCTCTCACAACAAATTGTTCCTTGGTGCACAAAAGCATCTGGGACTCTTGGCCTTTGAAGCACTCCCATATTTTCATGGCAAGAATATCATCTACAACATGAAGAACAACAAAATGTAGAAGAGAAATGGGTTGAACAACATTTTAAAGTTTATAATTTTTTCAAGCACAATTTTGAATATGCAGTTATCTTTTGCTTCTCTGTTAATTGTAATTTTTTTTGGAAGATACCCAAGGGGAAATGTAACAATTTGTATTTCTTAGCCTATGTTAAACTTTGTAAGAAAACTCTCATTTTGGGTAAATTCCTGAGAGTATATACTATTTTGATACATGTAAATTGGAATTAAACATTGAAAATCCATCATATGGATAACATTATAGTAGGCAGGATGAAAACCATGCAGTTGTTTCAAACCTACTTATTAATTTTTTACAAGAAGGTTGAACAGTTTGGCTACAAAACATTCCCTTTTTATTAATACAAATATACTTGTCCGTGCACCATTGCGAACAAATACAAACGCATCCGTGCACTAAATACAATCTTGTACCGGTGCATAACAAAATTTTGATGGAATCTGTTATTTATAACATTATATGCGCCATTGCTTTCTAAGAAATACCGCACGATGCTTATGAACTATTCTAACGCACCAGTGAGATAAAGGAAGGAAAATGCATAGGTGAAGTTGATTGAGATGTTGACCTCTCATTGTTTTTTTTACATTCATCGATGTAGTTACAATATATTGGACCACTGAAGTAATTATATAAAGAAAACATTGATGCATAATAATAAACATGCATTAAGGCATGTAACGAATAGTATGTTGCACCGATGCACTATTTTGTTGTTGTTGTGAAGTTGCAGTGTTTGTATTATATTAATAAACAAAATATACAAAAAGAGATTCCGACTGAGGGGGTCTGGACTATTCAAGGTGGTCTAGTGTGGTGGATCCACCATTGTTTGCAAAATTTATACAATTGGCAAAAATATAAGGCCAAACAAGGCCCAAAAATTCAGACTAAGAGGAAGGACATGGACTGAAGCAAAACTACATACATAGAGATGGAATTTAAAACTCCTCAGAAAAATAGAAACCTAGTGAGTCAGGGTAAACTGGAACACCTAATCTAACAAGACAAGCTTGATCAATACTAGTCATGGGCATGAGAAGTGGTTGTAGCAGGTTCCCCACCCTCCTGGAGATTTCTAAAACTCTTGTTGGACAAGTCTTCATCATTAATTTTAACTAGAAGACCTTTAGTTTTTCCTGGAGGCCCTTGCAGCTATTCACCCTTATGCTTTATTTTCTTCGTGAGAAGACAACTAGAGCCCATGGGGTCAGATTGATTGGGAGGGAAGATAATATTTACAGAGGACACTTTCTAGTCTTGTCACGAGAGTCGCTATTGGCCTTATCATCTTGAGGGGGCGCTTCATCAAAGTGAGGGGGAGAGGACTTTGCTCAGCCTCCCAGCTCCACCGAAGGACGTAGGCCCAGATCATGCCACTCCACCAAACTACTCCGGTGTCACACACCTATAATTTCTACAATAAAAAAAATTTGATATATAAAATATAAACATCTATCTACTCTTTCACCAAGTGCATAATGTAGCATGTAAAAATTACCACAACATGAATACTTTGTCATTTATTTGTATAGTGGCTTACACAGTTTCCATTACTAATTTCGACAGGTTATAAAACTATGTTGATGTTTGCTTAATTATTATTGACATTCTGTCGTTACTATGAAGGTTATGTTCTTGACACTTTTTATATTTATCTTTATTATATGTTTTCTAAGGGATCGCTTAGCCCTAGCCTTCACTCCCTAACTCTAAAGCGTGATGTTAGTTGTATACTTTTATGGTTTGGGAGACTATGGTGTATAGTCTTGATTCCATTGGTTAACGTGTATTAAGGTTGTAATGACCCAAGGTATAACCATGTCTTTTGTGTAAGGTGTATATAAACATAGTTATATGCATTTGAATTAATTTTTAACAAAGTTGGGACTATGGGGTTTATACCATAGTCGAAGGTTGATATAAAGCAATGAATCATTGAAATGTAATATAGCATATGTTTTGGCCATGCGATAAAAAGGGGGGTACATTTTATGATTTGTTTTGACCTTTGCAATAAAGTTTTGTCCTGGATGCAAGTTGACAACGCAGCCATGCATTGAAGAGCATGATTGAGTTTTGATATCGACCCTCCACTTGGCTTGCATACTAGCAAGGGTTTTGATAGGAATTTTATTGTATTTCTTTGCCTTTCCGAGCGTTTCATTTCGATATTAAACTTGGTATGTAAGTTTTGGGGAAGAAGGTGTTGCTTCCATGACTATGCTGAGTAGTTATACCTGTTAAAATTCTTACCCAGTTTGTTAATGGCATCCTTATTTGATTCTGAGATGTGTTGGGGGTTTTCTTCGGAGTTAATGGCTGCCATACAATCTCAACCTCGCTGGTTTACAATGGATCAAAACCAGACCAACGTTCCAACAGACTTTCGTCTGCCTTTAACCTAGTAAGTGTTAGCTTAGCTCTATAATTAAATTTCTAAAACCTTATTTTAAACTCTCGGGAAGTAATGTCTAACTGGTATTGTTGTTTTACTTTGCAGGTAGAGGAGGGATAAGGGTGTCCAAGAGGAGCTAACCCCTAGCCCTCTCTGTAATTGGATAAGGTAAAGTAAGTTTATTTCAATCATTTAGTATTTTCATTCTTTCAAATAAAATTTATTATGGTTCTAACTGCAATGTTGGTGCTTGCAGGTTTGGGGAAGTCGACAAGGGTGGTGACAAGGTCACCTCCTCCCAGGCCCACTTATTTACACACTAAGGTGAGAAAAAATGATCCTCTACTCTGTTTACATTATGGAAAAAAACATTTCCTTGCTTATCCAACACCTGCCATTTCTTTGTTGCTCGATTATGCAGGTGGCTTCGGCATGGATGCTTCCCAAATGCAGAATTGGTTTGTTTTAGCCATAAGATCCTTGGGTTTGTGGTCATGTAGGATCCAGGATTTCGCCTCAATTTCAGATAAGTGTAGACCATAGTTTTTATTTAACCCTTATGGGTTTTTATCTGATAGGAAGAGGGCTTTGTATCCTCTCTATTCCATCGTCAGTTTTAAATATTTTTGTGTGTATATTGTTGGGATTAAAAGAATGTTGCGGGTGCCATCTTTGATGGGATTACCACCACTTCGAGTCAACACTGTTTGTAAAACCTATATATATTATGGTTCTTAAAGAATAGTGGATTCCATCTGCGATGGTCTTGCAGCCAACCCTGGTTGCCAATCCTGCATGTTTATTTTTGATATCTAAATAAATGAAAGAGACCCCCTAGGGTCTGTGGCAGTTTCTTATTTGTGTGTTTCTTGATGTTAATGATAATACCCGTCATTATTTTATTTATACAAAATAAATAAATCGACCTATAGGGTCTGTACCAGTTTATCGTTTGAGTTTTGGCTATTTTAATGATAGTTCCCTTTATGATTTTTGTTTATACAATGGTTGCCATCTAACGATGGTCTTACTGCCACGTATTGGATATTTTATTATTTTCACTATGTATGTAGTATCTATGAGCTTGATTTGGATTCTGTAGCATTGATTTCTTTTAAATAAAAGTATACGCCTCAGGTAAGATACCCATAAGATGAGGCTGGGAAATCATGAGCTAGAATTGTGAGCAAATCATGATGGTTATAGCAGATCTAAAAGATTTAATGTTAATAACTGCGACTTCAGTGGATTGCTAGTTAATTTATGATTTATGATTTTTTAATTGTATTAATAATTATTCCATTTGATCTTGGTAATCTCGAGCTGTATTGGCGTTTTGAGATGAGATAATATTGATATGTTTTTAGCTTGGATTTACAAAAGCGTCTCAACTCTTATTCTGTTCAGAAATTCCTAAATAATTAGTTTATAATTATTTTAAAAATATAAATTATGTAAATGAATACTCTGCTGTGTTATATTCGATCTGATTTGATTAAGCAAGTTCTGTATGGATTTCCTTATGTGGACTAGAGAGAGTTCCATCTGTAAGCCAAAATGTGAACTAACTAACTTTTAACAATACGATTCTAGTTTTGGTTTAATCTATTCTAAATACTTTTCTGTAAAATATAAGCAAGTTTAATCTAGAACATTTAATTAGATCTAAGGTAGACTTTCGTTCACTTTACTAGTTTTGTTAACATTACACATTATGCAAATTCTCCGATTCGGGTATGGATTCCCAAACATAGATTCGTTAAAATCTCTTAAGATCAAGAATCTATGAATACTAATTAAACTCAAGTTACTTTACATGGATATAACAAACATGAAAGATATTTGAATCAAATATATAATAGAAAAGATAATTGAATCAGATGCATAATAAGAACAATATTTGAAATAGAAGCATAGAAGTATTACCGTTAAAATAATAAATACAATTCATAGTTAACTTGATATTCTATTGTAACTAGTTTTAGAGAGATAAGAAGAAGAATAGGGAACCTGGCACCATTGTCGGAAAAACAGAAATGAAACAGCCCTTCCTCCCAACCAAATCCTAGAGAAACCAAGTCTCACTTGATCCAGAACCACCGAGCCTGGTTGCCGAAACACAAGAGAAAAATCCACTTAATGTACCATCCTTGCATTAACAGATTGTTAGATTTTTATCATTCAAGCTAGAATTAGCTTAGGATCTTAACTGAGAGAATAACATGCACAACAATAAACACAAGAGACAAGAGACACAAAGAATTTTCCTTGGGGAATCCATAAAGGAGAAAACCCCACAACTTCCTTAGAGATAGAATGAGCACCAATGGTAGCAGTAAAACCCGAAAATAGAAAAGATGATCTCCACAACTTGTTCTCTCTCTCTCACACTGAGAGAGCTTCTCCTCTCTCACTCATGCGCCCCAATGAGTGAGTGTGTGTGATAAATAGAGAGGCTCACTCTCTATTTATATTCTTTCATTCACTTGAATCCCACTCCAACATGTTGGCCTCACTTAACAATTACTCACTAGAGCTGACATCTCTAGGAGTGTCTAATAACCCTAGTGCCCCAAAACTTGTGGGGACTTTGCCTCCTCCAACCAACAAGGAGGGTTATCCTTAACACAACGGTGGGGACTATTGCCCCGACTTACAATTACTCACCTAGGGTCAACTTCTCTAGGATAGTCTAATAACCCTAGGGCCCCAAAACTATGGGGACTTTAATCCTTGACAAATAGGAGGGTTATCCACAATGACTTGACATGACTTGTTCACATTATAGAAACTCCCAATTGGAACATTGAGGCATGACATGACTCAATTACATTAAAAACACATCCCAGAATAAACATCGGGGTATAATACATAATATATACAAGTGAATACATTTCAAAGTTACAAATACATCAACACTCCCTCTTAACTAGGAAGGTATTCTCTTGACACAATTTATCAGCACAAGTCTTCTTCTCTGTATCATCTGGATCATCATCGAGTTCTTGTCATCTTCAATTCATCTTCGTCTTCAGGTCATCTTCGTCTTCAGGTCATCTTCATCTTCAAGTCATCTTCATCTGGATCTGGATCATCACTCGATCTGGATCATCATCACTGGATCTAGATCATCACTGGATCTGGATCATCACTGCTGGATCATCACTTGATCTGGATCATCACTGCTGGATCATCATCAAGTCTAGATCATCACTTGATCTGGATCGTCACTGCTGGATCATCATCAAGTCTAGACCATCACTTGATCTAGATCGTCACTGCTGGATCATCATCAATTCTAGATCATCACTTGATCTGGATCACCACTGCTGGATCATCATCAAGTCTAGATCATCACTTGATCTGGATCATCATCAAGTCTAGATCATATCTTGATCTGGATCATCATCAAGTCTGGATCATCGCTTGATCTGGATTGTCACTGCTAGATCATCATCAAGTCTGAATCATCACTTGATCTGGATCGTCATCAAAGCTAGATCATCACTGAATCATCATCATCATTATTGCTTCTGATATCTCAATCAAATGGTGCTATCTCTTCATTCTTCTCGCCACAGGAAGTTCTACAGAGCCAGCCCTTTTTCATGCTGGTTGTAGGCCTAGCCTCCATGTAGGTGTTCTTCAGTGATTATATCTGACACTAAGTCAGAATGGCCCACCCAGCTCTTACATCTGACCTCATCTTGTCAGAAAGGCATGCCCAGCACTCACATCTGCCCTCATCTTGTCAGAAAGGCCCAGCACTCACATCTGACCATGTGTAAACACATCGCGCCAGAATGGCTTAGCACTTATATCCGACCATGTGCGAACACACCGCATCGGAAGGGCTCTACACTTACATTCGACCATGTTTGAAAACACTGCATAAAAAAGGCTCAACACTTATATTCGACCATGTTCGAAAACACCGCATCGAAAGGGCTCTGCACTTACATTTGACCATGTTTGAAAACACCGCATTGAAAGGGCTCTCAGTCCCATACTGAGGATTCCTGGTAACTGACTAGGTGCCTCCATTCTCCCAGAGAATGGCATCAACCCTTATATTTGATCAAGTGGGAACACATCCCTCAATCACATCAGAATGGCCATTCGCTCACATCTGATCATGTAAGACTACATCCTACAGTCATATCAGAACAACCATCAGTCCCAGACTGAGTATTCCTGGTAACTGACCAGGTGCCTCCATTCCAAGAATGACATTCAACACTTATATATGATCATGTAGGAACCAATCCTATAGTCACATCAGAATGGCTCAACACTCACATCTGACATGGAAGGAACCAATCCTCTCACCATGATAGAATGGCTCAGCCCTTACATCTGACCATGGAAGGAACCTAATCCTCTCACCATGTCAGAATGTCTCTAGGTCTCATCATTTCCCCTTAGAGGGAACCTCGATCTCGAGAACACCAAGCTTCTCCTTCAAGTACTCAAACTTCACTTTGGCCATTTCTAGCATAGAATCACATCAGGGATGATTACATCCAAGGATAACCTGTGAGCTTCGCCAAGACCAATTACATCCGAGGACAACCTACATGACCGTTTACGTTTAAGCAACCTACGAGCTTCACTAGGATTTATGCTCAGACAACCTGTCTCATAAGCTATGCTAGAAATCCCTCTTTCAAGAGATCTCAATCTGGATCACTGCTCCTCTCTGCATCATACAAAAGTTCAAGTCATATCAACCAAATCAAATAGTAGTTTTCAAAAGAAACATACTACCTCCCAAATAGCAAGTGGCAACATCTTTTGCCTCAGCTGTACTCAGTGCCATGCATGACTCCATCCTGCCAAACCAAGAGATCACACTTGATCCCATACTCAGCTGTACCCTTCAGGTATCTCACTGCATGCTTTGCAACCATCAGGTGAACATGTCTCAATGTTTTCACAGCAAAGAAAATATCTGGTCTTGTATTTGTCAGGTACATCAAGGAATAAATCATCTAACAATACATTGTGGCATCAATCGACTCTGATGAAGCAACACTCAATAACTTCAGGTTCGATGCCATAGTTGTGGTCTTGAACCACTTCAGGATCTCTACTGCATGCTTTCCTTGTTCGATACTGCATGCTTTCCTTGTTCGAGGAATATTCCATCCGCATTCTGCCACACCTCCATGCCTAGAAAATAGTGCATCGACACATAATAGGAGCATCACTGGTCTTTCGCCTTCAACCTTGAAGCAAAGGTTGGAATCCGCTTTACTCTCAGTAAAGCCTAGAGTCATTAGTAATATATCCATCTTGTTGTACCATGTTGAACCTCAAGATCTTCTACAGTCACTCCCTCTGAAGCAGAGCATCATTCTTTATGTGTCTTTTGTACTCTATGCACTGAAACATTCTGTACCGGAGTGACAAGTAGCTTCCTCTGCTACTAACATTCTATGTATCCATCTAGGATCACTGGATACCAAGATACTCTATCTTGAACTTTTTCAAAAGTTCTTCTTGCACCCATCTATGAGCTTGTCATGCTCTATAGACTTTCATCTTCAACATTGTAGAAAAGGTTCAGATCTTCATCAAGCTCCTCATGTATGTGTTATCGCATGGGTGTCTTTTGAGCTCGTACAAGGCCTTCTTTCATTTGCACACATGATTCTTCCTATCATGTGTATTTCTAGTGGCTACAACTGTATCTTCATAGTCTATGCCTTGTGCTATGAATCTTGCCTTGTATCCCATGATGTTTCCATCTACTGCATGATGGAACTACAAACTTCTCTTCATGTATCAATACTGCATCCTATACATAATTCTTCTTGAACCTTTCTTCTTGGTTACTTCTTCATAGATGGAAGGTTCTGCATCAATGATGTCACTGCATTCATCATATTATTCTTCCTCTTGAACTGTCGTCACTTGTTCTTCAGAAAAAGTCTCATCCTTCTTTGCTTCTAGGAGATTTTACACGATCTTTCCTACAAGTCAAATACATTTGTATGGTTAGAAACATTTCATAAGGCATATTCATCATGGCAAATTCTTATGCATAAATATATGATCATGCAACTATTTTAGCCAATACAACATTCATCCATATCTCACGGAAACTTTTCTAGATGCCTTCCATCTCTACCAGGACAACATTGGGATTGTGTACTAATCCAATATGTCAGCAAAGAGGTTTCATTATGGATAAGTAGCAATGGAGAGTTGTATAGCACCATGAGCTACTTACCCATTACATGCATATTAGTAGTATACTGTCATTAATGCAAACATTCTATCATGCATAATACATCGACTGAATAATCAAAACAATATCATGAAATGACAGTTGAATACTTATCTTTATTTGTTTCATAGGTAGACTCGTTCTTGAGCCTTCAGCTTCATCATATTCTTCATTCATTAATTCTTATCCAAATGCTAAGTTGGATAAGAGTTTCTTCAAGAGTTGAGTCCTTCGTATTCCTCATTGCTTGAGGGATCTTCTTTCGATGGTGAGATCTTGATCTTCAGTTGCTCCCATCTTCTCTTCTCTTAATATGAGTCGAAATTTTTCTTCTTCCCAGAGTCTGTTGAAAGTAATCACTTCCTTCTGGCACATATTCCTCGCATGAATGAATCCCATGATCCTGGGAGGCCATTAAAGGTGGCTATCACCACTTCTGCATTCTCCACTTCTTCTTCTACTGCTACAAGTTGTTCTTTGATTTGAGAGACCCTCGTAACGTATGACTATATTGTCTCTGCATTCTGGATCTTCACATTCTTCAACTAGTTTCTTAAGGTCATATTCTGATTTATGTTCTTCCCTTCAAATAGCTTGGTCAAGGAATCAAACATCTTTGGTTTCTTTAGGGAAGACACTTGTGGTACATGTTGATCCGTGATTGAATCAATAATGATCTTCTTGGCCTTGACCAAGTTCTTCTTGTGTAAGGCTTTGAGCCTCATCTCCCTCTGGAACTGGAACCTCTCTACTCATGTAGGTGTCCAATTCATTTTATTCAGAGAGATCATATACTTCCATGCTTGGAAGTTGTCAACTTCACCAATCTTATCATCAAGCTGATGTGATAGATCACTTTGAAATGAGAACCTCAAATGAGAACAACAAAAGATTAGATCTTACCAATTTGAGGTGTCCATCCTGGTTCCGGAGCTGGCTAATCTAGGGTTTGTCAGAGAAACCCTAATTTTCAAAACTTGGAATATTTTAGATCTGATTCTATAGAAAGATATATCTCTTCAAGGTGAGCTGTCCAATGTACTCCTTTTATGAAAACAGCGGAGGGAAACTCTCGGAATAGGAAGCCCTAATTTTCCAATTTCTTCTGCAGAAATGCTTGATACCATTTCTATGGTATTTCCTAAATTACTACTCCTCTATGTCTAAAAATTCACATTGAGGTATCCTCAAATGTCCCTATTCCAACACCATAGGTTTCATCAAAATTGGTTTCACCAATTGTGACGTATGATCATTTTCCCAAGGTGACCTGTTATAGGAATGTTTAGAACACCAAAGTTGTACGGAATTCCACGTGTCACTGTTTCATCTTCTGGGTCTGAAATTTGGACCATAGAAAGTATAGTCTATTCCCTTTCCGACCCATCTTTAGAAATTTTATTTGGACCTTTGTAGCCCAAGATACAACAATTCTCCCAAGGTGTCCTGTTTAGGGATGAATCCTGGAAGAGGCTGGAACCCTAACTTGGAGGGATCATATTTCCTTGAATATAGCGAATATGAGGTTAAATTTTGGACAAAGTGTAAATAAAGATTTCATTTTCGGCCTGTGAAAGTTTCAACTCTTGATCCATCTCCAATCCCAAGATATAGCGAATGTACCAAAACTTATCAGTTTTAGTATTTTAGGGTTTTTCCAGCTCAGGGTCAAACTAGGGTTTGACTTTCCTGGAGTTTCACCCAACCAAAAATATTGACCCATATCTCTAAACTTCAATTTTGATGAGCAGAGAAATCCTATGCCGGGCTCACTCAAAAATTCCTCTTATGTAGAAATCCCTAATTTCCTGCACCGAAAACTGAAAATGCTCAGAATTGAATTCCGCTTCGACAGAAAGATGTGCCCTTCAATGGAGAGTCAGCCTAGCATACTTTTGCTGAAGGATTGTGGAGAGAGACCCAAAAATTAAGAAGATCTAGCTTCTGCATCTGCACAATGTCTTCTTCTCAGGTTAGCTTTGATACCATGTTATATTTTTATCATTCAAGCTAGTGTTATCTTAGGATCTTAACTAAGAGAATAACATGCACAACAATAAACACAAGAGACAAGAGACACAAATAATTTTCCTCGGGGAAACCATAAAGGAGAAAACCCCACAACTTCCTCAGAGATAGAATGAGCACCAATGGTAGCAGTAAAACCCGAAAACAGAAAATATGATCTCCACAGCTTGTTCTCTCTCTCACACTGAGAGAGCTTCTCCTCTCTCACTCATGCGCCCGAATGACTGAGTGTGTGTGATAAATAGAGAGGCTCACTCTCTATTTATATCCTTTCATTCACTTGAAACCCACTCCAACATGTCGTCCTCACTTAACAATTACTTACTAGAGCCGACATCTCTAGGAGTGTCTAATAACCCTAGTGACCCACAACTTGTGGGGACTTTGCCCCCTCCGACCAACAAGGAGGGTTATCCTTAACACAATGGTGGGGACTATTTCCCTGACTTACAATGACTCACATAGGGTCGAATTCTCTAGGATAGTATAATAACCCTAGGGCCCCACAACTGTGGGGACTTTAACCCTTGACAAATAGGAGGGTTACCCACAATGACTTAACATGACTTCTTCACATTATAGAAACTCCTAATCGGAACATCGGGGCATGACATGACTCAATTACGTTACAAACACATCCCAGAATAAACATCAGGGTATAATACATACGATATACAAGTGAATACATTCTGAAGTTACAAATACATCAACACAGATCAGTTCCCCCTCCACTACTAGCTTCCTGCTTGCTAGATGGACATACTATTATATAGTATTTTTCCTAGGACTTGGTCATTTCCGAGCCTCTCGCTCTTTAGCACTCCACAAGGAGTTGTGACCTGATTTTGGGGAAGATGCATCCTACATCTTGAGTTCTTTCTTAGCAGCTTCATCCACTTGTCTTTTCCTCTTGTGGGTCAGCAAACACTCTTTTAACACCTATTTCAGTTATGATTCCCTCTAGTATTTTTAATTAATAAAAGAATAATCCATTAAATTTATTTTTGACCTCCTGTAAAAAATATTTAAAAATAAAATATTCAAAAAGATTAAAAACATTTTATTTAAACTTGGTGTATTACATCAGGCCACTTCCCCCGTGGTTCCACTTTGTTTGCATTTCTCTAACAACATCTCGGATACACCTCCAAAACTCCTGGTTGTTGTGAACCAAGTTAGCTAACATATTCTTAACTACCTAGTTGTGGTTGATTCTCCCTCTAGCGAGCGGGATCGCTAGCTAATGCTCCACTGCACTCTCTTCCCAATCCTCTATCTTAGGTAGAAGGGAGAGATGAATATGGTCATCATAGCTTGAGCCAACATTTAGCACCCGGACTCCACGACCTTTCGTCTCCCTCTTGCCTCTGCTACGATGAGGTATACTTTGTTTGCAAATCCGCTTTGCCATGACTGCTCTCACCTTTCAAAAAATGGGCGAGATAACATTGCTACCACCTTGAATAGTCATAAATTGTGAGACCCAATGCTTGTAGGGATTCCTGATATCTTCTATGGTCGGGATAAACAATCTCTTTTGCTCAAACTGATGGTGAGTTAGGAGAATTAAAATGGTGCCTACTTTGGGCAGAAGCAATGATGTCCTGGCCTAATTATCCATGCTCTTTATACAAAGACGGAGGTCACTATAGGAGCGAAGAGTTGGATCCTTAATGGAAATTAAGGTTCGCATGAAAATGAACTTAATAGGGGAGAAGCATGAGACCAATGGACTAGCTAGGTAGCGGCTAGGAACGCTAGCTACACATGCCATCACATGGCTCATCTCCTCTCTTGACACCCGCATCCAGGAGTTGCATTGATGTGTTGTTGTTGTAAAAATAATATTGCAATTAAAACAATCAAACACACCGGCAATCATTTTCTCTTTGGTGAACAATGGCCTGTGAGAATGCACTAAAATATCTATATTTTATTTTTATGTTTTTTTTAATTCCATTATTCATCATAAATTGAAATATTTTTTATAATAATATTCATATATATATATTTTAATTATTGTGTTTGGATATGACGTTTGGATTAGTTTGTAATATCATCAATTTTCACGTCTATTGTAACATTTAATCATCGATGAAACATTTCACAACAACATTGGTCAATGCAATAGAATAAGAAACTTTATTTTATTATTTATAAATAAGAGACCCTTTGTCATACAAAATGGGACAACATAAATGTCCTAAATAATCAAAATGTTAATATGTACTTGTTACAATTATTGGTAACTCGTTGTCTTTCAATAGGGACACTATGTCCATTACATTATACAAAATGTTTGATTTTCATAGTCAATTATTTCAAAATATACAATAACTTACATTAAAATCCAATTATATTGATCATCATTCTTTGTTGAACTATTTTCAATGCTCTAACTACTTGCATGACATGGGTTATTTGGTCAAATATTTTGTTGATTGTCTTGATTGTGTTCCTCAAAATATACAATAACTAAAATCAAATTATATTGATCATTATTCTTTGTTGATCTACTTTCAATGCTCTAACTACTTGCATGCCATGGGTTATTTGGTCAAATATTTTGTTGATTGTCTTGATTGTGTTCCTCGTCTTCAGATTTAATCTATAAACATAAAAATAAAGTGTAATGAGTGTATCTACATTGGTGGGCATAATGCAAATTAAAATAGATAATATACATGAATGTAAATTGAAAAGTGTACTATAGAAGAATAGAGTCTTTAATGATACAAAATCCAAATGAGGATTCCACTCCATACTCTGTTTCTTGCAAGTTTTATACCCATCACAAATCATAGATTTAATATAAAGGATTTTTGTTGTTCCATTAATTATAAAATGAGAGAAGTAAAACAACATAGATACTTAGAAATTCCACAATTAATTTTTGATACGCCATACTTAACTTGTCAATCAATTCTTTTGATGGATCTTCTTTTTATGCTAGCACATGTTTGAAGATATCCAAGGATGGCCGGTGTAAAAATAAAATAAAATATAAAGATCACAACCAATACGAAATATTAAGTTATTATAAGGAAGTCACAATTACTCACACTTTTCTATCAACCCTTTTTTTCCACGTTGTCTTGTCTTGTGTGCTTAATGGGTTCTATTTTGTTTTATTTTCTGCAACAAAAAAATTGAAAATTAATATTTAATGCTAAATTAATTAATTATATGCACATAATAGAAAAAAATCATTGATTACATACATTTGAAGCACATTGTTGTTGAGATGGCTCCTCTTGCGATGTGATTATGTCCATTTCTTTGACTATCTCCTTGTACACTTTTTTGGACATCCCAATTGACATATTTCATATATCACCTCCTTCATCCTTTGGGATTTTCATAATCTTCCTGAAAAATAAAATGACATTAAACTATTTTATATTGATACAAAAAGTAAAATTACAAGTAGTATGTAAATATTCTAGAAAATCATGTTTAGGAATATTACTTTTTGAATGATTCTTTTGTTGTTGTTGTTGTATGTTTTTGCTATTGCAAGTCTGACAAGTCTCATTAACCATTGCTTTGGAAACACTTCATGTAGTTTAGATATAACCTAATTCTTGGAATCTTTGGATTAATTTTTGTACTTTATATGGAAAGTATGTCTATACGTTCTTTCCGCTATATCCATCATAGTTATTAAAAAAAATTCCCCCCTTTTCATTAACTTACAACGCCACTCCAAATGAGTTAAGGACCAATTCATCATCATTTACATCCTCCATAATTTTTTTTCCTAATGATGGGATTCCCTTTTGTTGATGTTTATCCATGTAGAACATTCAACATATGTAAAATAAATTGTTTGAAACATGTTATAAAATATCCTTAAGTACATTATTACTAAAAGTTGAATTTTTTTTTTCACATTTATTGCTTTTTGATTCACATGATCCATCCCTTTGCAACATTTTCATCAAGATTTTACACTCTTCTGCACTTAGATTGCAATTGAGCTTCCTCATGTTTTGGCTCTGCATGAAACACATTAACCAATACATATTAGTTATACTTACATATAATTCAAACATATTATTTTTATATAGAAATTACATATAACTTTTCTTCTTCATTTCTTTGGATGTGCTCCCATCGTGAAGATTAGAATTATAGCTCCTTGATCTTTTATCAAACATTTTCAATCATTAAACAACTTGGACCATTCAATAGAGAAGCTATTAAATATATTACACAAATAAATTACATAAGTTCTAGCGAAAAAAAGTATTTTTCCATGTTGATGCGCCAGATGAATACCAACACCGCGATACGTTTACATCTAGAATGCACTAGTGCACCATAGTTGAATGCATCGATATTGAAAAATAAATTAAAAATTTAATCCATGAAATTTTTGGTGCAATATTCTCTTAAAAAATTTAAAAATAATTTATAGTTGAATGGATGCACTATTATTATAAGAATATCGATGCGTTATACGAATTAACCGCATAAAAAACTAAAGTGTTTTTTACAAAAAACTGATAGAGACAAGATTTGGGATCTGATGCAATAATGTAGGAGAGCTCTAATACCATGTAGAAATAGTAGCTTTGAATTTAAGAAGAAAATCACAGGAAGTAGATCTAGCTACAAGATAATTCTCACAAGCATGAACAAGGAAAATAGAGAGATGGATAGTAAGGATGAATACAAGAGAAGTGAAGAATGATCCAATATCTTTCCATGTATTATTGCTCAACATAGTGTACAATAAATAATACATCCTTCATAGGTAAATTTGATTTCCTTAGGAGACAACTCATGCTAGCTCATAAAGATAGCTTACTAAATATGATAAACCCCCATAGGTGGCTAAAGTACTTTCCAAATATATCAAGGACCTCACAAATTGAATGAAATAGGAATGAATTGTTATGAGCGATGGAAAAACATGCTAAACATGGAATATAGAGAGAAAACCATGGAGGATGGGTTGGAAACAAAAGATAAAAGTTCCCCAGTTGAGTAGCTTTACCTTATCCACTGAAAATCAGGATAAAAAGAATATAAAGACAGAATCTATAGGAAGGCCCAGTTACTAATTCTGGCAGTCAATAAAGTCAGAATCTAGACAAGTTAGACAAGACAATAAAGATCTAGTGAAAAATCACAAGTATTGGGAGATGAATCTAGGAGACTGATAGGTGGATTATCAAAGAAATAATATAGGATTTCTGATTCTGATATATCAAAAAGTAAATCTATATTAGAGATATGAGGAAAGAATTTAACGATGGCACTCAAGGCATTGTTCATATCACCTTGGAACTACGCACTATGACAGTGTTTTGAGAATTCAACAAGCTTCTCTAGCTCATCTGGAACTTTGATGTTATGCTTCTTAAGTAGCTGAGACATGATGTCCATCTTCTTCTTGAAGCATTTCTTCTCATGATGAAATCCCTTGCCTCAAATAAGAAAACTTGGATGTACTTCCTTTCTTCTTGACTTTCTTTATTGAATCTTCATCAGTAGGCTTCGAACTTTCGATTCAATTTCTAACTTTGGTTTCTTCTCTTTCACAATTTGCTTCTCTTTTTATCTTTCATTCTTGCTTCCTTGAACAATGACAGCACGATCCTTTCCTTTGGAGGATATAAGAGCACCCATCTGGATCAATTTATCTTGCTCCTTTGGCAATGAATTAAAGAATGTACTCAAAGAAGGCATTTTTCAATTAGAAATGACAAACCTAGTAGCATGAAAAGTAGACACAAAAACTGAGTATTCAAAAACCACTTTTGATAAGATGGAAAGAATCAATTGATATTCCCTTTTCTCAATCCCACATTGCTTGAGTAATAGAACAAGTGACTTGAATTTGGTGAAGAAACCCTCAATAGAATCGAAACTACTTGGACTCAATTAGAATAACTCAATTTACAATTGATGCACTCTTATCTCATCTTTTACTCCAAAGAGAGACTCAAGTTTGGTCCATACTTGGTTTGGAGTGGTCAAACCATCTAGTTGAAAGAGTAGATTAGGAAAAATAGAGAATCAAAGGAATCTATAGGATTCATCCAACCTATTATGCCACTTAGATTTCTCAACAACATAATTTGGTTCATTTTCTAAAGCCATATAAACTCTATAAAGTCCCTTACTACGCAATAGAATGCTAATTTGGATTTCCATCATGAGAGTTGAAGGGAGTCAAGATCATAGCCGAAGAAGAATCCATACTGAGATGTTGATGCGCTCAGGAAGATACTCTCTTCAACCCGCATAAATAAAACTGGGTGAAAATATTGTAAGCTTAATTCAAGCTCTTCTTAAAATAGGGATAGGAGACTGGATGCGCTCTAATAGAGAGAGAGATAGCTCCTCAACTCTGTAGAATTTAAGCAACCTTGCACTCAAATACACTTGACAACCCGTGGCTCTGATACCATGTTAGAATTCTAAATGCAAGGCTTTGATACCATGTATGAATTCTAAATGAAAGGATTTGATACCATGTAGAAATAGTAATTTTGAAGCTAAGAAGAAAAATCATAGGAAGTAGATCTAAGTATAAGATAATTCTCACAAGCATGCACAAGGAAAATAAATAGATGAATAGTAAGACTGAATACAAGAGAAGTGGAGAAGGATCCAATATCTTTCCATGTATTATTGATCAACATAGTATACAATAGATAATACATCCTTCATAGGTAAATTCAAGTTGATTAGAAGACAACTCATGCTAGCTCATAAAGCTGACTTACCAAATATGATAAACCCCCATAGGTGGCTAAATCACTTTCCAAATATATGATGAACCTCATGAGTTAGTTAAACCATGAGTGAGTTGTCATGAGTGATGGAAAAACATGCCAAACATGGAATATGGAGAGAAAATCATGGAGGATGGGTTGGAAACAAAAGATACCAGTTTCCTAGTTTACTAGCTTTACCTTATCCATTGAAAAACAAGATAAAAGCAATATAAAGACAAAATCTGTAGAATGTTGCAGTTACTAATTCTGACAGTCAATAAACTTGGTAGGTTCTAACTAGAATCATGATAAATATGTTCCTGGGGTATATATGGAAAGTGTTGACCAAGTGGTGAAAGTGGATGCCAACTATCTAGGCTAGTGGGTAGGAAATTAATCAATAATGATTAAATATTGTTATCCTAAGTATGAAATGGTTTTATAATATCCCAATAAATAAGGAGCTCCATTGCATCATATGCTCAATGCCTTACATATAGAACCCCAAACCCTTTAAATATAAAATTCCTAAAAAGAAAAACCCAAAATGTGAAATATTAGAGGGAGGTAAGCCGTAATGTGAAATTTTATAGCGTCATAAAACAAAAGGAAGCAACAATAAATCAAGGGTCCAACATTGAATGTAATTATGAAATCTTTTATTTTTCAAATGTTATTTTAAATATTAATAGGAACATAATTAAATCATGCATTGAGATCAATAGTAAGAATTTACATACTTGAAATGTATACTATGCAGAGTTTTGTGTGATTCACCATACTGTACAAATTATGATATTCAAAATAATTTGGTTGCTCCAAAATCCTCCCTGGTAAGTCTCTCTTGTACAACTCTCCCCTCAAAATTTCAGTAAAATAATGAAATGGTGATTAGTTTTTTAAAACACCTTATCAAATTAGCTTTTTGAAAAATAAATCCCTATTCCTTTTTCACCTCATGGGAAAAGAGAACCTCGTGCATTTTCTTCTTCTTTTGATTTTCTACATATCAATGAGCTTATATATACAATCACACTGGTTCGGCGCAATAGACAACACACCATTCACATATAACTTCGTTTAAAAATTTCTTGAAAAATGGTGTGCTAGTTCGATATGAGTGCATCGGTGTGTTAAATTCCATAAAGCACACCGCATGGACATAAAATAGGAGTATAAACATGTAAAAAAGTATTTCCATGTTTCAATATGTGGTCATCAATGTGCTTGAATTATATTGGTGCACTGGTTCAATATAGATTGCAAATATCATCAGGTCGACAAAAAATTAAAACTTTATAGGTATTTGAAACCATTATTTTTTATTTTGTTTTCCATTCAGCGGTGCATATGAGAGATATGATTGCATCGGTGCACTTTTATATAATAAGTGCACCAATGGAAATTATATTGAAAAATGCATATTTAAATATCTGCTATAAAATATAGCAGATATTTTCGTTTGGGAATATTTTTGTGGATGTTTAAGGATAGTGTAGAAGCACTCTATACACATGAGTGTGTTTTTGTTTTCCAGGATGCATCGGCACTGTTGTATTATTAAAGCATGCTAGAGTAGTAAAAAATACCTATGAAAGTATGTTTTAGCTTAAAATGGTATATTCATTTCAAATGGTCTTTTAGGATATAACCACATCAATTACAATACTTCATAGTATACATATGTTGCTTAAAATCACCTTATTCTTAAAAAATGGTTTCAAATATATATTAGAAGTTATATCGTGATATGGTTCTCAAAAATTATTTTAGGAATGTACGCACACATTAATTTCTAATTTGACTCAAATGCAATGAGAAAAATTATGATATCAAATGGCCAATTCTTCAAATTCCAACTCACTCCATATTGTGCAAAGTTCATCGAGTTCTCCCTTTCTATTTCCAGTAAGTTTAGATTTTATTTATATTTTCATTACCTAATTGATTTTTTGTTATTTATCCATATGAATCTAAATAACAGTGTATTTAATTTTGCAGGATCCGAATTCAGGATCAAGTTTGGATGCACAAAATATTCCACCAGTTGAAAAACCTTGCAAACTCTTATCAGGAGCAATATACCCCAAGCAATTGGTATATGAAAATGGATAACTGCTTTACACCACCAATTGTAAGATGCCAGCTTCCATCCACAATCCTAGGTTATCGATGGTAATTCATCTTGATATGGATCTCTTGTAAGACACCCAAGTAGTATGTGGTTGTTCAAAATGTCAAGGGTTGAAGGAGAACCCTCAGCGTGTCACACTCACCCATTATATTAATGATCGACTACCTAATGTTGATGGTCTTATACCTCCTACTGTAGTAAAAAATCCAATAGGTGATATATAAAAGACACGTAGGAACACTTCCTTATGCTTGGTTTTTGAAATTTTGGAAGCCAAAACAACTATATTTCGTCCTAAACTAACTAGTCCCTCTGCTTCTGTTCAGTAAACTGAAAGTTTCAGTTATCCAAAGTATGGAATCAATACCACCCAAAACATCTCTACTAGGAGATCCAAAAAAATGTATGAGTTGAGAGCAAAAATTTCCAAATACACTCCAAGGTCGATTCAATTGTTGGAGGCTAGTGATGACTTCTCTCTTCCTATGCATTTGTAAAGTAAATACCAAAATTATTACAACCATGCCTTGTATGGTGCTTGGCCATATTCTCTACCTGTGCCCAATGTTGGAACCAAATTCTCCCTTTGTGGTAATAATTTTATGATTGTCAAGTCTAAGATGGATGCTACAATTCTTCGGATGTTTATCCTTTCACATGTACTTGTTCCTCCCAAACAATTAGTAACACCAATTATGCCATTTTTCAGTCTTATTTATTGTCGGTATGGTTACTTGAATATTGTTAAATACAAACATAACATTTCCATGTATAGTATGTGCATGAATGGTTACGCTTCTAGAAACTTTAGTAGAAATAACATGTTATATATTGATGGTCATCCATGCACTCATGGAAACATTGCAGGGTTCATAAATAGTTCTAAGTGCTCTTTATTTTTTGAAAATTTCTTATTTGAGGAATACTTCAATGACTAGAACTTATTTATGAAAAGGAAAGCGTCCATACTTGTTGTGCATGCAATAAGTAGTTTGTCTTCTGGTGACGAGTTGTTAATAAACTATAACTTTAATAGACCACCAACCACTCATCAAAGACACCTTGCTTTGGGACTACCTTTAAACGTCCCCTTGGGGCATATGGAAAAAGTCATTGCTTAATTGTATTTTTTTTAAATTGTCAATGGAATTAATGTAATTATATTGCTACATTAGAACTTTTATTTTATAGCATGCTTGTCGTTGGACATTTAATATTGGAAAAAATTCCCATGCTTCTATTATAATTGTTTGGTATAATGTTTCAAAATAAACCATATGCATTGCGCTCACTAATCATCGATGTAATATTCAATATTTTTGAAATTAGGATTGTGATGATGAGTGACTTGTCTACCATCTTCCCCGACAACCAAATACAATGTCGAATCAAGAGAAGGCTCCATAAGGATCCCAAATCGGAGAGGAATCATACCAAGCATTGTTGAATCAACCACCCATTCAATTCTCACTACGCCTAGATTCACCAAATAGGAATGTATACGATAACACTAGTTCTTCACATGTTGGCGATGAAGGAAATTACGAAATAGAGGTTGGCATGGATTATTTCTTATGAGATACGGGTGCCATGAATGCGATGTTTTTAGATGCATTCCAGAATGATGAGCTAGGAGATGATGGTCATATCACATATACCTTCTTTCAAATCTTGACATATGCTTCCAACACCATCTCTTTGGACTTGGACGGTCAAAGTCTACCCATCTAGGGACAAAAATGTTACTATACAACTTGAAAGTAATGTATGGAATGTCAAACGCACATTTCTCGATACTTTTGACGTAACTAACCATCAAGTCTCTTATATTTTGAGGAATATTTTCACGCAATCAACATTAAAACTGGTCAATTTTATGAACCTTAAATGACATTGCACATTTATATTACCCACTAAATGCGGTTCATTCAAAGATAAGGTACTTCTGAGTATCTTTCTCTACAACTCCAAAGATGCAAAGCAGATGTTGAAAATGTTGGGTGTTGAGTACATATCATGACATGCGTGTTCAAATTATAGTATTCTATATAGAGGTGAATATGTAGAGAAATAGATATGTCCAAAATGTGGGCATGACAAGTACCATGAATAAAGAAACAAGGGTAAGTCACAAGGTCCTCCTCATAATATATTGAGGCACATGCCTATAATCCCAAGGATTCAAAGGCTATCTCATTGTAAAAAATTAGCTATGTTACAGGGATGGCATCCCTTACATTGAAGTGAGTAAGGAGTTATGCGAATCCCAACATATTCAATAGACATGAATATATAAATGATACATGTCCCAATAAATTCAAGGATGAATTATAGAGCCTTCGATTGAACATAGACATGGATGGCATCAACCCATATTCCCTCCAAAAAAACAAATTTCTATTTCTCATGTAGTAGTGATCAATAACAATATTCCCCCATGGTTTTTAGTGAAGAATGAACATATTATGATGGCTCTTATAGTCCCTATTAGAAGAAGATAAGTGAAGAATATGAATGCTTACCTACAACCATTGATCAATGAATTGAAGGAATTATGAGAAGGGATACAAGTATACAATGTATAAAGACCCATCCCAACAGGGAATAGTTTATGTTGTATGGCACATGTACATACACCACACATGATGATATAGGATTAGGATTTTTCTCTAGTAAACATGTTGATCGATTTGTTTATATTAGTAATAATATTTTTTGGCATAGTTAATTCGGTGTGACTGTAATGATCTTTAACACTAATGTGCTCTGTATACAATAACATTGCAGGTCTTGTAACAAAAGGGTATCATGGATGTAAATGTTGTGGACCTTCTATGAAGGCTAGGTGGTCCATCCACCTACGAAATTTGATGTACACCTACCCCAGGGTATTCTTCCTAGAATAACACCCTTATAGAAGAGCAATGTTCGCATTCAATGGTAAACTAGAGACAACCCAAAGGCATGAAATAATGGCATCGGTTCACTAGCTTAGGGCATATGACATAGAGAAGGAGAAGGAAATTGTAGAAATGTTCGATACAAATGTATAACCTATGTTTGATGATCCTGCATTGTTCGACACCTGTGTTGAGAAAATTCCCATGGGGATGAAAGTAAATCAATATTTTATGAGTTCCCATATTAGGAGCATCTTAAGATTGTCCACTTACTAGATCCCATGCATATATTTAAAAGTGTTTCATCTTACTTTTTGGAGGAACATATCATCAAAACAAAGTGACACATTAGTTGTTAGGAGAGATCTTATTTCTTCAAATACTAAAAGGAAGCATTGGCCAAGACAAGAAAATAAAGGAGAGAGGCCCCTTTTGGTCTTTTAAAGAAGGTGATGTCCCACGGATTTCGAAGAAAGATGATCTTTCTTTGGAAAATTAAATTATATTGGGTGTGAAGGTGCTTTGTTTATATGGGTCTACTCTACACCGTCGTTTCATTGTGGAAGAACATTTTTCGGGGTTGAAATCACATGACCATCTGAACCTTTTAAGGGGATGCATGTCAAAAACATGTTTTTATTTTTTATGCCACAAGTTAAAACACAAACACAAGTTATTTTTATGTGTTTACTTTGTAGTGTCATTATCCTTTGCTCATGTATGGGTGTGTGAACCATGAATTCCCCAAGGAATTGTGAAATTGTATATATAAATTATATGCATTTGTACATTAGATCACATCGAATGATATTCATATGGCTAGTATTCCATGGTGGCATCAAGAGATAGTTGAGATATACTATATATTTGAGAAGGAACTATTGTTGAGTTTCATGGACTTGTAGGTTTATACTCTAATTCACCTATTTGATGAGGTTGAATTAGTTGGGGTGGTCTCATGTCATTAGATGTTATTCTTAGAGAGGTACATGAAAAAATTGAAGGGATTTGTTCGAAAAAGGGAAAAACTCGAGAGTTTGTAGTAGAGGGGTACATAGTATATGAGTCAATTTATTATGCTATTGAGTACATCAAGAAAAACGACCACACACTAGGTGCAGTGATTTGGGATGACCAAAGGTACGAGGATTAAAGGGAAGGGGAGCTACCCTAAACAAATAGAAAAAAGTACACGATACAGAGTAAGTCACTTATCGTTTGTTAGATTTTTATAGAGCAACTATTCACATTGAACTTCATAATCTATATTTGATATCATACACACTATATGTCAATTTGGTTTCATGAATACATCAACAGATTCATAAATTGATGCCATCAATAAATTCATTCTTTACAACTCGGAGGCAACACAACCTTGGGTCGCATTGTATGAAGAGAAGAGGAGGAAACATGACATTGATAGGAAATAATTTAGACAATTGAAGTATATAATCATGGCTTGTACTAATAATTTAAAATAAAATATGCCAATGATATGTACCAATAGTTGGGTTGCTGACCAAGTTAGAGGGAAATACAATGCATCTGGTTATTACCCACACGTTGAAGAGGATGCACTAAACATAGTGATCAAGTGCAACAATTCGGTAATAATCTCTTTGTGTACATTTTTAACTTTATATTGCACCTTTGAATTATAACATTAATATTTTATATATTAATGGTAAGGTTATTAGACATATGATACCACCGTTTGTTCACATTTTTATAGGTGCATTTGTTCCCATATATGTGGGAATATGGGCATCATTTTTGCACTGAGGATGTCGATGATGGACGTGTCACACAAGACTATGGAGTGGAAGTTAAGTTTGACCAATCTAGTCTTGCTAGCCACTGTGATCTAAACCTAATAGAGGGGGGTATGTTACATTAGAAATACAAGAGATCATTCAAGTGGACATCTCATATTTCTAATGTGTTATTTTTAGGGTGGTAAGTGGTGGGACACCTTCGACCAGAGTAATGTCAAGGAAGATCGTGATATTGGGCTAATATGTATCAACTCTAGAAAGACATGGGATGAAACTAAGGAGCCTTATGTTTTCCCAAAACAATGAAAGCGAGTTGTTTTTACCCAAATGTGTTGGAAAGGGATTGGTGGTTCGTATTAAGGAATGAACCTAGATCAAAACATATTTTTGAGAACAACAATGTTATCATGCCAAGCGAGAAATATAATTAGGGCGATGGCAACAAAGAGTGATATGTACATGTTTTATTTCATCATTTACAATGTTGATGTATCATTTTATTATTGTTATATTTAATTTGCTAATTATTATTTTTTATTCATCTTATGACCTTGGAAATGGAAAGTTAATTACAACCATTTTTTAATTAATTTTATTTGGTTAACAATCAATTTGATGCATAATGCGTTTGTCAATCAAGGAATTTGCGATTGTATGGAAGGATTGATTGAAAAGGAATTTTATTTTAGTTGAAGGTATTTCTATCTCATTGTATATTTTATATAAAGTTTCAGAATATTGTGGCATCATATGTGTGTTGATATTGAAAAAATATAGGTATGTGTATATCATGGTTATCATTGTTTTAGTCAACCTTATAGCAATTATCTTCATTTTGCATTGCAATAACATTTTGTTGTGTTGTTTTATTTTTATAGAAGTAACATTATTATTAATAATGATTTAATTAAAACATATTTCAAGGTTGTAATAATAGCAATCCATTTTTAGGATTACCTATGATTTTCTCTTTCCTGGATGGGGTTGCATCATGATGAGGCAGGGCCATTAATGGTGATGGGATGGCAAGCAAGATTGGGGCGGCATTGAATTTATGCACCATTTATCACCCTCAATTCCAAAGTATAGGTGCATACAAAACCACAGGGGTCATTCATTTAGCGTTAATGGAGGAGAGTGGGTTGAAAGTAATGGTCTCCATGCCACTTGTTAGTGGTGGGAGGGTTCCATTTGGGCCTTTGTCTCCCATCTTCCCAAGCTCTCGCAATAGCTTCATGACTTAGAGCGTCTTGCACACTGGTTTGCAATGCGATGTCCCATTTTGAACCCTAGAGTATATATTGGTTTGATGTGTAAATATTGTGTATATGTGATGTATAATTCCTAGTATGGAGCTCAAGGACAAGGCCCCACTAGTGAATGATCGACTTATAAAGGAAAGTGTTATATAGTTTATAGACCATGTTCTAGTAAGCCATGGAAAATGTAAAAAACATGTAAATATTTATAATGAAAATAAAAAGTCTAGGGTTGGCTATGGAGGAAACAAAATGATGGGTTGTGCTATTCCACTAGGGAGAGGTGAGCGAGTGTGGGAGAGTCAACCCGTCTATTTCCAAGTGTCATATTGAGAACTCATGTTCCATAAATTGCAAGCAACTACCCAAGTAGACTCGTTTTTATTTAATTATGTTGTAAGAAGGTAGCAAATAAATCAACTCATGAATTAATGGAGCATGGAAGGAGTGCAAAAATTGGTATGACAGGTTATGGGCTTAGTTTAATTGGCCCAAAAGCCAATCTCCTTAGGAAAATATGTTTCACCTTCATCCCCATTTCATAGTAGGGTAACAGGACAGGGAGAGGGGAGCACATGTGAGAAAGTTGAGAAAGTCGTGTTTCAGAGTGTTGAAATGCCATAAATTCATCTATATTGTAAAAATCTAATGGGGAATCCATGCATGCCAATCCTTAAGGGAGTTGAGAGTGTTCAAATCCAAAACGTTTGCAGGAATTCCCAGATTCAGATCCAGTGATTGGAATTTCATGGCTGAACCCTATTGTGGGTTGGAATTGCATAGTAAGAGAAACTTGAAGTTAGGGAGAGATCACAGGCTTGAATGTCTTGACAAACCTAGTGATGGCAAGAATATCTAAAGGTTAGTAGTTTGGAACTTTTTATGCTGCCCTCAATAGTACTGGAGGGAAGGGGCACCTGAGGGGCTATGTAGCAGAGAGGGGACCTTCCTTATGTTGGGTGTGGTAGGTATTGTGGGTGATAAGGATAGCTAAACCAATTGAGATGCATGTAGCTCCATGGTTGAGCTCATTGTCATAGCACTCACCTTCCATGTCTCTCTGCATTCTCGATAAACCCAACTATTTGTTGGCTTAGGATGAGTGTACATGTTTATCATTGTGAGTTATATTGTGTAGTTCCTCCCTAGTGGATGCATAGACCAGCTCAGTGGTGGTATCTCAGTTGAAATAATATAGGTTTGACATAGACCTATGGTTGGGTGGAACGTTGACCTCACATAGCTAGTTGCTTGGATGACTTCGATTAAAAGATAAGTGTTCTATTATTTATGAATGTCCAAAATTTCTGTGTGATGGATGGTTGTTTAATCATGTTGAATTGAAAGAAATCACAACTTGAGTTATTTAATAGAATGTTTGTTCATAGGCTAGAAATGAGTTTATTTTTTTGCATGATTTTACTGTTGCTATTCCTATGATGAGTAGGCTAGTTTATGCATGGATTGCATTTCTAGTTTAATTGTATTTTCAATGTGAATGTCGCATTTTCATCTGAATAAGTCCTAGGGACATCGAAATCTTGTATCTGTGCCTTAGTCACGTTCTTGAATCGGCTAAGCATTAAGCCCTTGGATAAAAAGAACAGTGTTGAGTTTTCATGGCTGAAATAGAAAGACCGATGTTTAAGGCTGGGAGGAAAATTCAGCTAAGTGGTTGAAAGGAATGTTAACTGCCGATGTGCTAATGTGTCAATGTCAATATCGATACATTGTTCATGGAAGAGTTATTGATTGATGCCAACGCCAAATTATCAGCATCGAGGTATAAGTGGAAAAAGTCAGGGATCAAAGTTTCATAGTGGAGCCGTGGTGGTGTTTCGACTCTCGACCTCCAATTCGATAAGTGGAAGCAACACATGTATGAAAGTCGCTGAATTTTTTATGCTTATATCAATGCCAAAGAAGTTAGGGAAAGGTTATTGTACATTGGTGTCGACTTTTGAGGTCCAAAGAAAGGGTGCCAAAGTTGGGAAGGTAGATAAAAGTGGTTTAAGTGTGTCCCTACTTTTCATTACCGATGTATGGAAGCTAGCAGTCAGAGTCAACAAGTCCACGGTTGTCCATTTTGTTTTTTATGCATTTTGACTTCTGACTCTTGACGTTGGAAAAGTGAAAAAGTCGACAAGTTGGAATTAAACCATCACAAGTGGAATTTGACAGTTTAGATTACTTGTAAGGTTAATTAAGGTTTTTATTAGCCAAGATTAAGGTGTTAATTAGTCCGAAGCATGTGTTTTAAATATTATGACATTGGAAATGGTGGCTTGGGAGAAACTTGGAAGCCTAATTTTGCTCTCTCTGATGATTGGTTTGGTCGAGAGGGACATTATAAAATGGTATCAAAGAAGGAAAATTTAATAAAATGGCATTTAAATGAGTTCCCATTCATCGCAAAGCACCACATAGGTGATTGGGGTCATGAAAGAGGGGTATCAAAGCCAAGGTTGCAACACTGGGGTTGTTTGGGCTAGAATCCACACTTTCAAGTAGAAAATCAAAAGTAATGGTTGAAACACTGGAGTTGTTTGGGTCGAATCCATACTTACACGAAGAGAATCATACATGCACAAAAAAGTGCATATGACCTTAATTTGACAAAAAATTCAATAATGGTAGTTTCCAGGAATGAATACATGGGACAGAGGAACTAGGCAATTAATAATCTTGTAAATTAATACATGTGTTTGACTCTAATAAGAAACGATAGTTTGTATATTATTTCATGTTTACTAATTTGTCTAATAAATGTTTCTATGGTGCATGACAATGTAGTTGACAGTCTTTGAATAACTATAGGAGAGCACAACAAGAAAAAGGGAAACAATTTTAAAGGCAAATGGTGACCATGAATGATTCCCATGAGTCCTATGAGAATGATGAGGATGTACTTGGATAAAATATGTAAGAGGGAAATGATAATGCATAATAAAATGGGAGAGGGGAGCATACCACTCCCCAAAATTTGGTAAACAATGAGAAGTTTCAATGATAGGTTAATCAAGGCTCATGAAGAGCAAAACCAGATTAACGTTTTCGTACTTCAAAGCCTCACTAATATTCAATAGAGAGATAATCTTAGATCCAATATAAGTAATGTTGGTCAAGAAAGAAAAAGTACAGAGAGCCATTCTAAAAGTCACAAAAGGAATAGGACTCTAAGTCTAAGCTGTCACATCCTCGATCACCTTCGCTCCACTTTGAGGCGATGAGAAACTCCAACACATGCAACAAACTCTTTTGTTTTGTTCCAATATTGATTTTTTATGCCCATCTTGGTCAATCTGATCATCAAAGAGTGGATTTCACAAACCAAGATCCAATTCTCGACCAACTAATACCAACAATGCAGAAATGTAGACGTCAATAGGTTAGAATGCTTAGCTAATCCTTAATCTTAATTAGCCAATTATTAACTTGGATTAGCAACTAGATTCAATGATTATCGATGGCCTCAATAGTCAAATGCCACCATGTCAACATTATAACCATTAACGATGATTTAACACCTTAATTAGGATTATTCAACTCCTTAATTTTCCTTGTAAACAATCTCGATGCTTATAAATAGCTCCGATGGTCAAATCCGCCGATCCCGAAATTTTCATGCCAATCCTGAATTTTCCGTACATCAGGAGTCAGAAATAAAAAATCGGGAGCCAACAACTATTCATTTGCAAAACCTTACTAACGTTCCAATTCCAATTGAGAATTAGAAGTTGGAAGTGCCCAAGCTGTTCACTGATGGATTCTCCTCGACGTTCTGACTCCGATATTTCACTACAGTCACGAGTCAGAAGTTAAAACCACCAACTGTATCAATAAACCATCCTGACTTACCCTTCTTGATATTCCCAAATCGGGAATCAGAAGTCAAAACCACTACTTTCGCTAACTCTCCATCTCGATTTCTCGAATCAGACGCTTCGACGTTGAGAGTCGAAAGTAAGAATTGCCAACTTTCGACCTTCCTCACACCTTCGATGTCGATTTTTCCACCAACTTCCTGATCAGGATTTGAAATTCGGATCATGAACATGAAGCTTCTACATAGTTCCAATTGCCGACCTCTGCAGTCAGCATGGTTGCAACCCTCGACTATTCATACTTAGCTAATTTTCCTAATTTTCCCAACTTTTCCAACGATTTATGCACTGCGATTTCATCTATGGAAAGCTTGCAAAATTATTCTGATGTGGAGACCCTGGGATTATGAATCACGCAACCATGGAGATTCAATGAACATATTTCCAAAATGAACGTTTATAACTGATCCCTAACAAAACATAACTAAGGCACAATTGCATGCTTCCTTTGTTCCTGTTATACCTTCATAGAGATTACAAAACTTATGCAATTACCATTAGAAATACACAACCAATAATTTAATTGAAATACAAGTGTAATTTTATGTAGAAGCTAACATAGAGATCACATGCATAATAACAAGCAATACATGTACAAAGATAGCTCATTTCCAAGAAATGACCAACATTCTACTACATTTTTCAAGCTATAATACCATTCAATTAAACATGTACAACTAAGCATCTATCACATAACAATTCTTAACATCCTACTACATTTTTCAAGCTATAATACCATTCAATTAAACTTGTACAATTAAGCATCTATCACATAACAATTCTGGATATTCATACATAAGAATAATTATCTTTTTGAACTGTAAATAGTCTAAGCAACTAGCTATGTGGGTGCAACATTCCACCCAATTGTAGGTCTCATCCCAACTCGTATTATTTCAACACTAAGAGGCCACCCCCAAGTTGGGCTATGATATCCACTGAGGAGATCGACTCTTAGGTCCATTCACAAAAAGGGATAATCACACAGGCTAAGCAAGGATATAATTGGGGTTATCCATCCAACAACAAGGATAAATACAAGACTCTCTAACCGATGAGCTCAAATAGGGAGCTACAACATCTCAATGGCTTCAGTTAGTCTTGGCACCCACCTCATCTCCACACACAGTTTGAGGAAGGTCCATTTCCATGCTCCCAGTCCCTCGGGCATTTCCTATCCTCAATACTTCCCTAAGTAGGTGTAGGAGTTCCTAACTATTGAACCATTTGATATTTTATGCCTTTACAGTCTTCCATAATCCAAACAAATTCAAAGCGTTTCCAACGCTCACAGGCTCAACTCCTCCTCTAGACGCAATTTTCCTATGGTTGTTGCTAGGATTATATCACACACACAACAAAATTCATCAACAGGATTCCACACTGGGTTCAGAATAAGGGAAAATTCAACAATATTAGCTCTTGGCTCATTTACACACACCGATGGGTTCTGGTTCCTTGCACTTAGAAATTGGAACACTCCTTCCCCCTCTAGCTCACGAATTCCAAAATGATTTTTATTAGTGAATTGCACGGCCAGGTAAAGGTGAAAAGTGCACAAATTTATAGGAAGTTGACGATGGCCATGTCAAGTTACCTCGCCCATCATCTACCTTGCCAACTTTAGAATTCTCCCATGCTTTCATTAATTACTTGAGATTACTTCTCAACTACCACTTGTAGCAGAGTTAATGGGTGGTAAGGATGCTTTCATGGGTTCTCATGTTGACAATTGGAAATAAAGGGTTGGCTCACCCACACCCCCTAACTTCTCCCTAATGAATAACATTCAACCCCATCATTCACGTTGCCCCCAGCCTTAGACATTTTATTATAACTATGTACATGTTGTTACATCTTCCATGTATTACTAGAACATGGTCTACAACATATGAAATACTTCCCTCTATAATCAGTGATTCACTAGCGGGGCCTTGGAATTTAGCTTCACGCTAGGAATTATACATCACATATACACAATATTTACATATCAAGCCAATACAGTCCAGGGGTCTAAAATGGGGCATTACAATCCCCTCCCTCTTAAAACAACATTGTCCTCGATGTTCCAATGCTTATGAATATTTACACATTGTTCACATATTTCAAAATTCACAAAATGTTGAGGTATTTTCATACATTGCATCTTTCAAATGGGATTTTACGAATTAGGTCCATCAGTCTCTACATGTTGCTCCTGTTGGTTTTGGCCTTCCAACTCAACATGTCGACTATTTTATTCAACAATTCCTCCTTCCTCTTTACTTTCCAGCTGATTCATAAGTCTGGAAACATTGTGGCTACCACTTTCCCACTGCTTCTTATTGGACATTCACGGAGGATATGATTTTCTCCACAATCCCAAATTTTCAATTGAGATCGTTGCTTCAAATTTCTAGGCTCAATTACATTTGATCCTTCCGACCTTGGGCGCTTTCTGGTTGACCGATCTAGTGTAGTTTTTTTCCAGAGGATCACTATCCTTACCATTGGTGATGGCTACCAGGATATCTTTTACTTCATTTTGTAGACAAATATAGTTTTAAAAAGCTTTATGGTTCATCTCATTCTGCTACTTTTGTAGCTTGATAATTTCTCCAAAATTTTCTTGGGTATTAGCAATTGCTTGAATCAATCCTTTAGCCAAATATGATAACTTCTCATTGGATTCCATTGTTACTGCATACAACTACCCACACTTTTCTTGCCAACAAAACTTATTCTGCTTCGGTAATAGCTGTAACCAAAAATTGTTTTGAATCTCACCTGTGAAATTCATTAACATGAATCTCGTTAGGAAAAACTTGACATAAGTATTAAAATCAGTGAATTACTTGTTAGTTTTTCAACATTTAAGCTAGCATTATGTTAGGATCTTTTCATTGAGAGAATAACAAGAACAACAATAACATAAGCACATCACATGAGACAAGAGACACACAGAGTTTTGATAGGGGAAACCATAAATGGAGAAAACCCCTCAACTTCCTCTAAGATAGTATCACCACAAGATGTGAAACCCAAAACAGTAAGATGACCTCCCAACACAACAGCAGCCTTCTGTCTTCTATCAAGCCAAAGTATTTCCTTCTCCAAAGTTGTGCCACACTTGAGAGAGCAAGTGATGTAATTCACAAGTGATAAATAGAGAGACTCTCACTCTCTATTTATATTCATTCGTTCACTTGAGTTGCCATTTCACACGTAGGCTCAACCTAATAATTACTACTCGAGCCTACACCTTAATTAGTGTATAATAACTCAAGCTCCCCGAAACTATGGGGACTTACCTAATGACTTGATATGACTTGTTTACATTATTAATCCTCCCGATCAGAACATCGGGGCATGACCACATGACTCAAATACATAATAGAAACATCCCGGAATAAACATCGGGTTACAATACATAAGATACATAGAAGAATACATTCCGAAGTTACATATACATCAACACTCCCTCTTAACTAGGAAGGTGTTCTTTCGACACGATTTTCAGCACTGGTCTTCTTCTTTGTATCAACTGGATCATCTTTGTTTTCAAGTCATCTTCATCTTCGGATCTAGATCATCTCTCGATCTGGATCGTCATAGAACATCATCACTGGATATGGATCATCACTCGATCTGGATCATCATCACTGGACTAGATCTGGATCATCACTCGATCTGGATCTGGATCTGGGTCATCTCTCGATTTGGATCATCACTGCTGGATCTAGATCATCACTTGATCTGGATCTCTCGGAGTCATCATAACTGGATCTGGATCATAGCTCGATTTGGATCTCCTCTGGTCATCATCATGTGTGTACTATCTCGTCATAGGAAGTTCTACAGAGCCAGCCCTTTTTCATGCTGGTTGTAGGCCTAGCCACCAGGTAGGTCTTCGCCCAGCACTTACATCTGACCTGCTCGTCAGAAAGGCATGCCCAGTACTCACATCTGATCATGTAGTAAACTACAATCACATCAGAAAGGCCCAGCACTCACATTCACTAGCATGGTAGGCACATCAACTACCATCTGTGAAATGGCTCTGCACTTATATCTGACCTACTCGTCAGAAAGGCACATCCATCCAGACAGGAACACATCCTATCACAGTGATGGAAGACTCCCATCCAGACAAGAACACATCCTATCACAGTGATGAGAGATTTCAGCACTTACATTTGACCTGGTAGGAATTGAATCCTACACCCTTGTCAGAATGGCCCCCAGTCCATGATTGAGCTACTTGGTAACGGACCAGGCGCCTCCACTCTCCTGGAGAGCGGCAGTAGCCCTTACATCTGTCCTACTCGACAGAATGGCTGCCACTCACATCTGACATGGAAGGAACTAAATCCTTTAGCCATGAACAGAATGGCACTGCCCTTACATCTGACCTGCTCGTCAGAATGGCAGTAGCCCTTACATCTGTCCTACTCGACAGAATGGCCGGCACTCACATATGACATGGAAGGAACTAAATCCTTTAGCCATGAACAGAATGGCACTGCCCTTACATCTGACCTACTTGTCAGAATGGTGGTAGCCCTTACATCTGTCCTACTCGACAGAATGGCCAGCACTCACATCTGACATGGAAGGAACTAAATCCTCTCACCATGACAGAATGGCTCAACCCTTACATATGACCTCCTCGTCAGAATGGCTATGGATCTCTAGCACTCATATCTGACATGGAAGGAACTGAATCCTCTCACCATGACAGAATGGCTCAGCCCTTATATCTAAGCTGCTCGTCAGAATGGCTTTGGATCTCTAGCACTCATATCTGACATGGAAGGAACTAAATCCTCTCACCATGACAGAATGGCTCAGCCCTTATATCTGACCTACTCGTCAGAATGGCTTTGGGACTCATCACTTTCCCTAGGAGGAAGCCTCGATCTGGAGAACACCAAGTCTCTCTCTGAAGTACTCGAACTTCAGCCTAGCCAATGGCTTCGTCAATACATCAGCTATCTGTTCCTCCGTCGCAACATACTGGAGCTTCACTGCTCCTCTCTGCACCATACCCCTGATATAGTGATACTTGATCTCAATATGCTTCGACTTTTCATGGAACACTGGATTCTCTGACAACTTCACGCAACTCTGGTTGTCACAATGTATACAAGTAGCATCCAACTGGAGATGAAATATATCAGACAGTAGCTTTCGCAGCCATACTGCCTCAAAACTAGCTGAGCAAGCTGCGACATACTCTGCTTCAGCTGTACTCAGTGCCACACAGGATTGCTTCCTGCTAAACCAAGAGATCACACCTGATCCCATACTGAAGCAACATCCTGAAGTACTCTTCCTGTCGATGGCACTGCCTACCCAATCTGAATCAACATAACCCTCTAGGTTAATCTTCTGATTCACATCATACTTGAGCCCATAATCAATTGTACCCTTTAGGTACCTCAGAATATGCTTTGCAACAACCAAGTGAACACTTCTTGGATCTGTCAAGTACTGGCTCAAGGTGTTCACAGCAAAGCAAATATCTGGTCTCGTGTTCGTTAGGTACATCAATGACCCAATCATCTGACGATACATCGTAGCATCAACCGTCTTTGAAGAAGCATCACTCAATAGCTTCAGGTTTGATGCCATGGGTGTGGCCATAGCCTTGCATTCCATCATCCCAAACCTCTTTAGGATCTCTACTGCATACTTCCCTTGTCCAAGGAAGATTCCATCTGCACTCTGCCACACCTACA
>LPNX010748443.1:418987-430795 GCA_001517045.1 Pseudotsuga menziesii | reverse complement strand
ATATAAACAAATGCATAACAAAACAATATTATGAAAATAGAATACTTATCTTTATTTGTTTCGTGGGTAGACTCCTTCTTGAGTCTTCAGCTTCATCATCTTCTTCATTCATGATAGCATCGTTTCTTATCCAAAAGCTAAGGTGGATAAGAAGTTATTCAAGAGTTGAGTTCTTCATATTCCTCATTGCTTGAGGGATCTTCTTTGGATGGTAAGAGCTTGATCTTCAGTTGCTCCCACCTTCTCTTCTCGAGCTTCTTCTTCTTGTGAGTTCTCTTCCCAGAGTCTACTGAAATTAATCACTTCCTTCTAGCACACATTCCTTGAATGAATGAATCCCTCGATCCTGGGAGGCTAGTCAAGGTGGCCATCACCACTTCTGCATTCTTCACTTCTTCTTTTACCGCTTCAAGTTGTTCTTGATTTGAGAGACTCTTATGACTGCATGGTCTCTACATTCTAAATCTTCACATTCTTCAACTGGTTTCTCAAGGTCATATTCTAATTTCTGTTCTTCCCTTCAAATAGCTTGGTCAAGGAATCAAACATCTTCTGTGTCTTTTAGGGAAGACACTTGTGGTACAAGTTGATCCATGACTGAATCAACCATGATCTTCTTGGACTTGACCAAGTTCTTCTTGTGTAAGGCTTCTAGCCTCATCTCCCTCTGAAACTGGAACCTCTCTACTCATGTAGGTGTCCAATCCATTTCTTTAGAGAGATCAAATACTTCTATGCTTGGAATTTGTGAACTTCACCAAGCTTATCATCAATCTGATGTGATATATCATATTGAAATGAGAACCTCAAATGGAAATAGCAAAGGATTAGATCTTACCGATTTGAGGTGTCCATCCTTGTCCTGGAGTTCGCTGATCTAGGGTTTGTCACAGAAACCCTAATTTTCAAAACTTGGAATATTTCAGATATGATTGGATGAACAGATATATCTCTTCAAATGGAGCTGTCCAATGTACTCCTTTTCTGAAAACAGTGGAGGGAAGCTCCCGGAACAGGAAGCCCTAATTTTCTGATTTCTTCTGCAGAAATGTCTGTTAATGTTTCTATGATATATCTGAAATTACTACTCCTATATGTCTGAAATTTCTCACTAAGTTAAAATCAAATTTCCCTGATCCAACACCTCAGGTTTCATTATAATTGGTTTCACCATTTGGGATTTATGATCCTTTTCCCAAGGTGACCTGTTACAGGACTGTTCAGAACAGCGAAGTTGTACGGAATGACACGTGTCACTGGTTCATCTTCTGAGTCTGATATTCAGACCACCGAAAGTACACACCGTGACCTTTTTGTAACATCTTTAGGAATTCCATTTGGACCTCTGTAGCCCAAGATATTGCAATTATCCCTAGGTGTCCTGTTTATGGATGAATTCTGGAAGAGGCTGGAACCCTAACTTGGAGAGATCATATCTCCTAGAATATAGAGACTCTGAGGCTGAGTTTTAAACAAAGTTTTCATCAGGATTTTATCTTCAGTCCTTGCAATTTTCAGCTTCTGAGACTTCGCCAATCTCAGAATATAGCGACTGTACCAAAACTTAGCAGTTTTAGTATTTAGGGTTTCTTCTAGCTCAGGGTCAAACTAGGGTTTGAATATCCTGGAGTTTCACCCAACCAAATTTCTTGATCCAGGTCTCTAAACTTCGGTTTTAATGAGGAGAAAAATCCTATGCTGGTCTCACTCAAAAATTCCTTTTCTGAAGAAATCCCTAATTTCCACATCGAAACTGAAAATGCTTGAAATTGAATTCCGCATCGACAGAAAGATGCACCCTTCAATGGAGAGTCATCTTAGAGTCATCTTAGCATACTTTTGCTGAAAATCTGTGGAGGAAGATCCAAAAAATAGGAAGCCCTAGTTCCTGTAGCTGCACAATGTCTTCTTCTCAGGTTAGCTTTGATACCATGTTAGTTTTTCAACATTTAAGCTAGCATTATGTTCGGATCTTTTCACTGAGAGAATAACAAGCACAACAATAACATAAGCACATCACATGAGACAAGAGACACGAAGAGTTTTGATAGGGGAAACCATAAATGGAGAAAACCCCTCAACTTCCTCTAAGATAGTATCACCACAAGATGTGAAACCCAAAACAGTAAGATGACCTCCCAACACAACAACAACCTTCTGTCTTCTGTCAAGCCAAAGTATTTCCTTCTCCAAAGGTGTGCCACACTTGAGAGAGCAAGTGATGTAATTCACAAGTGATAAATAGAGAGACTCTCACTCTCTATTTATATTCATCCGTTCACTTGAGTTGCCATTTCACACGTAGGCTCAACCTAATAATTACTACTCGAGCCTACACCTTAATTAGTGTATAATAACCCAAGTGCCCCGAAACTGTGGGGACTTACCTAATGACTTGATATGACTTGTTTACATTATTAATCCTCCCGATCGAAACATCGGGGCATGACCACATGACTCAAATACATAATAGAAACATCCTGGAATAAACATCGGGTTACAATACATAAGATACATAGAAGAATACATTCCGAAGTTACATATACATCAACATTACTTGTTCCATTGACTAGGAAGGTTCATAATTTATCCCAAATCATTTTACACATTTCATATTTAACTCAACAATACATGAATTCATTTAAACTCATTTATTCATAGAAATTTAATTAATTCAACATTCACAGTTTATTTCTAGAAAAAATAATCACAACAACTTTCAACTGTAACATGCATTCAACAACTTTATGTTTCTAGATTGCAATAATAAAATGGAAAGATAGGAGTAAGAGGTTCCCCTTCTTAGTTTTTTTCCAATTTGGAGTCCCACAACTGTGTCTCCTTGCTTCTCTACCTCTTCCGCTTCAAAATATAGATGCTTGACTCGCATATTCCTTATTTCAGTGATGACTCTTCACATCTAGGGTCTGTCCAGATCCTTATAACTAGAGCATTCCCCATGGTTTGTGTACATGATCCTTAGTTAACATGACTGTCATAAGGCCACCAACGCCATTCTCCATATACCATTATCACTAGGATAACTTGCCAAACCGAGTGCCTTAAACTAACTTAGCCATCTCAATTGTTGCTCACACTAAGCTTCTACAGACAATCACATGTCTAGCTGCATACTTAGGATTCCTTCAAGGTTCTTGATTCTAGCACTACCTGGGTTTCAGGAAAGAAATAAATGTGTATCGATTTTATTTATTTATTGTAGAACTTATTCCTTTCAGTGAAACTTATAACCATAGGATTATACATGAAATTTTACATTAATAAGTAGGAAAATGGATGGTAACTATTGGTTGTGGAGCCTAATCTTCCAGATCCAGAGATATTATTTAGTCGTGTTTGTAAAATAGGTGTACTGTACACTCATTCCCCCTGCCTTGGGGTTCGGGGGTGGAGCCCCCGAGAAATTTTTTTGGGATGTGTGTTGGCCAATAGTTTTGCGGACCCATGGTATTGGGTTAACCATAGTATTTTCCCATGGTATTTCCCCTATAAAAGAAAGCTTTGTAACACGACTGTGTATGGTATTGTATTGTATTGGAAGAGAGACTGCGAGAGCGTGAATAGGAAGTGCAGTGGTTTTGCTGCAGGGTGTATCCCTTCATCTTTCTGGACTGTAATAAAAGGATTGACAATTTCTTTGTGGACGTAGCCCATCATTTGGGTGAACCACGTTATATCTGTGTCTCTCTGTAATGTTTTAATGTGTTTTGCATCTTTTTTATTGATTTTACTGTATATCTGTTATTGCTCTGTGGTCCTATTTTCTAACAGTAACAAAATACTTATCTGTATGAGTGTCTTCACGCTACTCCACAGGTGTCCTACTTCACTTTCATAAGCCTTAGATCAAACTACGGATATATCAATGAATGTTTTGCTGGAACAATGAATCCACCACAACATTCAATGCCCAATGAGTGCATCGATTGGATTTAGTAGGAATTTACTGTGCTAAACCAGTTATAGACCTGGTTTACCCTAACTATTGCCAAGCCAACACATCCATCCGGGTCCACATGCAATAGAAGGAAACCGCTGTTGAATTTTCATATGCTAAGCTAAGACATTAGTATTTCATTTCATTTTCATAACAAAAGCATATGAACAGGATCACTGAAAGATAGACAAGCACAACCATACAAAAGGAACACAAAGATTTATCCTGGGAAGACCCTAAAGGGAAAAACCCAGCAAAAGCTTCCTCAATATAGATGCCCAAAAAGATAAAAGGTAAAACCAACAAGGAGATCAAAGCCCGATCCTACTCCTTCTCCAGCTACTTCTCTCTCTCCACTAATGCGCTACACAAGTGAGAGTTTGTGTTCCAAATGAGGAGCACTACACCTCTATTTATATTCATCCGTTCACTTAAGTTAACTCATCTGTCATGTAGGCTCGAGTTAATCATGTAGGCTTGAGTTACACATGTAGGCTCAAGTAACCACACTGGGGTGCTAATGACCCGCCTTTACAATTAGAGGGGACTACCTCATGACTCTTATTAGTTCTTCCGATTAGAAGCATTGGGGTACAAATTAATACAAGTGGTTCTCCCGGTAGGACCATCAGGGACCACAAAAAGGTACATATAGAATATTCTTCGAAGTTACAATATTTCAACAACCGCACCATAACCATTTCCACACTAGGAAACCAAGGTGCTAAGCCAGTTATATGAATGGATTAACAAGCACACCATAACCATTGCCAATCCAACACCTCTATTTATGTTATAAGCAATAAAGGGAATATCTTCGCCCCCCCACCCCTAGGGACCAACGTTTTCTCTTGGGCCTAGATACACCTAGGCTTTCCCTTGTGCTCTCGGCTTCCTTAGTCAATGCATGCCTCATGCTCACAATCTGTCTGCTCATAGAATAAAATCCCAAATGTGGGATCCTTCTCAATAACTCAACCCTTTTCTTCAGTTCTCTTCTTCAATTTGCAACACCAAATTGCACATTCATTACCTGAGAACACAAGCGATAGTCAAGTGCATAAGTATTACTAATATAAAATGATATGTAGAAAATCCATTTCTCAATATTGAAACACCAGGAATGAGTCCATGCCCTTAGGGTGTAGTAAAAAACGACAACATTAACATAGCATAACATAAGGAAGGTGTGCACTCGTTTTCCATGTGTGCCATGTAGGTTGTAATTGCAACTCAAGAACTCTTAAATAAAAACATGTTCTGAAGAGTAATTTCTACAAATACACATATATATTTTTCTAACAAGGGATATGAGTTACTTATTTGCTTGAAGATGTCTTCTCCTTTCCTTTCGTGAGGAATGGGGATCCCTTCTCTGAGTTAACAGTTCCTCAGGGTCCCTTACTGATTTAGGAATACCTTGGGTTTGTTACCCCAATCCTTTTGTGTTTCATCTCCAATGGTCAACAAATGCCCTGCTAGCATAATTTCATCATCTCAATTGCGTTATTTTCCAACATAGTTCACCTAAGACAATATCCAAATTTCCAATGGTGTTTCACCATAGACCTATTTTCAGAGCACGAGATTATTCCCATGGTAGTTGGGTTCTGTAGGCCATAGCGTACACTTTGCTGCCACGTGATCTCAGTCAGGAGCTTCCTGATCATATTGCTTGGCTCTATCTAATAAAAATAAGATGCCCTTCATGGTTTGCACCAGCCGCTATTCCCTGGGGCGTTCACCTGCCGTATGTCCTCTCTACCAAGATTCATATCAACCAAGCCATTGGTAATAAAATATTAAGGTCTGAACTTTCTACGTTTTTTACTGGAACAAAATTGCACAAGTAGGAATTTATAAACTTAGCTTGGTGCATGGTATCTCCCAGTATTTACTACAAGCTTCCATACGTTACCTGTAATCTAATTTTCAATAAGCAAGCAAGTTGTAAGTAACCATGCATATCATCTCTTCGTTGAACAATTGCAATAGTCACGTTATCTATGCAATTTCAATTAAAAATTTAAATACCTAGGGTTGCATACTCACACTCCTTTCACTGCTTAACACTACCTCAGGAGTATAAGGAAACTCTCCCCAATAATTATTGTAATGTACACAATTCCTCTATGTTCAAACACCCAATGCACTCACAAATAAGCATGCATACACATGGAATTACATAACCCTCAATGCACATTCACTCAATGCATTCTTTCGTTGACTCATGGATATTATAATATCTAGTCATGCATTCATATTCATAACTTTGACACATTCCTGGAAGTATTAACGACCCCTTTACAACTCACACCAACATAGTGAGTAGGAACCCAAGCATCCAGGCCCAAACATGTGCATACAAGGTTCAAATAAATAAATATTTTCAACTGAAGTCAAGCATTTTGTTGCTCTTTCAGGATCTTTCACACATTTAATAATGTATTCAAATATCACATAGTGTAACCCCTTTCTTGTATTGAGGGATTCGATCATAATCCTATCCAAAGGATGTAATCAACTATCCCATGTGACTTTACCCATGACTACCTCATGTGGCATGCAATATCACAACATGATCATAAGTCCTCAATTACTTTGATTACTAAAATCATGACCAACACACACATAACATGCTACTCATGCATTTGAATTTAAAAAAATTAGAATGTATAGGGCTCATTGTTCTTACTACTCCATACCTCACCATGCCTAGTGAGGGAACATGCACATGAATGCATCCAAATCACATGCTTATCAAGATGATTAAAATATGGCCGAAGGAATTCTTACCTAGTCCTCTTTCAACACTTATGCACTCATCATAATTAAACCATTACCTGCATAGCTCCCATTAACATCTTTGGATGTTTCTTGACCAATTTTCTTCTCACCAAGGACTACACAGCCCTACCACTAACCTCTTGATCCTAGATTTGTTGTCCCAGCTCCTTTTCATAATGTTGCAGGTCAAATGAATTGCATCATCAAAATCTTCAACCATGCTTCACCATCTCTGGTCATACAATCATCATAAACCACAACAATTGTCATTAGTGGCTTATTTCACAAGTAAAACCTCAATGCTCTTAATAATATGCCACATCCTGCATAAATATCTTCTCATGCACTATGCATTCTTTGTTAACATGACCACTAATGCATATTCATTTTATATATTCAAATTTTGCATTCTCAGCATTCCTATGCCATAATTTTATGTACATAACTAAAAAAATATAAACTAACAACAAGAGGAGAGCCGAGGAGGTATTCCTTTCCAATTCCTCATCATAGCATGGAATTACTCTTCCATACCAAAGCTGAACCATATTCATGACCTTTTGCCAAGCATTTAAGGGTTGTTAGTTATGATTTGCTCACCAAGTAGTTATTCAATACGTGCACATATGCATATCATTTACATTTGTTGCTTCTCAACATGCAATGCTTATGTTATAAGCATAATTAGTTCAAGGTGATAATTTACATGTTTATCAATGTTGTATTATGGGGTTTATCCTCCCATGGATGTTGCAGCTGCACCATCATCTACATGTAGTTTCCCATAGGATTTACAATAGTTCCTATGTCATTTTGCTTGCCTTGTCTTATTTCCCCAATGGCCACACATGTCCATCTGTACACAGATATAAGGCATCCCATCTGCATCAAAACCTATGCCCACTTGGATGCTCCATGTTTGTCACTTAACAAAACTTTATTTACCTCATACCCACTGCTAATTTCATTACATAGGAATGGATTTGGCCCAAATAGACCACGTGTTGAAACCTTCACTCTAATACCACTCAGTCACATCCCCGATCAGCTCAGTACCATCTTGAGGAAACAAGAAAATCCAACGCACACCACAAACTCTTTTCTTTTGTTCCAATATTGATTTGTTACATCCAACTCTTGACCAACTAATACCAACAATCTAGAAATGTAGACATCAATAGGCTAGAATGCCTAACTAATCCTTAATATTGATTAGCCAATTATTAACTTGGATTAATAACCATATACGATGATTATTGGCAGCCCCAATAGTTAAATGCTACCATGCCGACCATGTTGAAATTATAACTATTAACGACCAATTAACACCTTAATCGAGATGAATCAACTCCTTAATTACCCTTGTAATCAATCTTGACGGTTATAAACAACTCCAACAGTCAAATATGCTAATGTTGATATCGACTTTTCCGTACATCGAGAGTCGAACAAGAGCAAAGAATTGTTCATCCACAAAACCTTACCGATGTTCCAACTTCGATAGAGAATCAAAATATGAAAGTTACCAAGCTGTTCACCGACGAATTCTCCTCAACGTTTTGACTCTGATATTTCAGTATAGTAAAGAGTTAGAAGTAGGAACCAAAAACTCCAACAATGAGCCATCTTGACTTCCCAATCTTCATATGCCCAAATAGGAATTGAAAGTTGGAATTATGTCAAAACCCAAAATTTTCCAAAAAATTTAAAATTTTTAAATTTACATAATATTAATATAAATGCAGTTAACTAATCATGTAATTAGTTATATGTTATCAGCTTATTATTTGAATTCATCTATTAGTTGGCAGAGTAATAGAACAGTTCCTTTCAGTTTACTGACTTGTTTCTTTTTGCGACCATAAGGTGGGTCTGTCATGAAAAACTGAGCTTACTTAGCTTCCGAGCTAACGAAGAAGTTTCCTTCTATTACAGATATACAGGTAAGATGTTTGGGTGCTGCTAACGAATCTCTAAAGTATTCAAAAAGATTTTCTACACACAAATTTAATTCAGTAGAAGAGTGTACATGCTAGTCAGATTTCTCAAGCGTAAAGAGGTAAAGCATTAACTGATTTCTTTTAAAGTCTTACTGATAATTATTTGAACTCTATTAGTAAGGATACAACTATTTTTCCTTCGTAATAGTAGGATTTAATATTTTTATGGAGTTCTAAACCATTTGATGTACCTATTAATTGCCATTACAAAATGCGATAATTATTTCTTTACTAGCACAGTAAATATGGCAGGGTCACAACATCAAAGATCAAATTTTTAATTGTTCATACTTACTGCATCATACCATGATTGAAATTGCAACTGCAATTGTAGAATGATAAGGAGGTTTAAGTAGCAAACTTATATTTTTCTTAAATAAAGAATTAACAAGTTTACTACTTGATACAAGTCACTTTTAAAGTCTTCCTTTAGTCTTTAAAAAAAATCTGTATAGTTTAGGAATACTGTTTCTATTACGTGGTCAATAATTTGATGGTAAACTTATAGATCATCCCAGTTTTATAACACTCAAAAACCACTCTTAAGATTTTTATAACTATACTATCAAGCAAAGAAGGCTAACTTACCCAAGCTACCTATCATATAATGACTTATAAAAACTTATATAACCTTTGGGCTTGAAAATTGACAGAAGACTAATTGTCACAAAAATGTTTCTATGACTATTAAAAGGATTGTTATTATACAAGCAAGGGATGATCATATGGTCAAGAGTAAAACCATAATCATGATCAATGGATCACTTAATTGGATTATTACAATGCTATAGACTTTTATATTATGATGCCTTTTACCTCCCATCGTGAACTAGGGCAAATGATAATATAGAAATAGAGTTATAATAAGCTACACCATGGTAACTATTATTACTCCTTTGTTCTTATATCTCATTAACAAACAATACAACTCTCCATACATAAATGTGTTAGACCAACGATGAACCAATTCTACATTACAATGTTTTCTAAACAACATTCTAATGTTTACATGGTCAATTTTATAACGCAGGTGATTGACTAAGGTATAACGAACCTTGTGGAATCCCCGCGATATGATTTGGGTTGTGAAAAATTATTGGTGATCTTGTCGTGGAACTATAATGTTCCTACCCACTACATGTCAATTATTAAAAGGGTTACGTGGGCTCTTCCCAGCCATGCACTGGTGTTTTAAAAAGGTTTGGCTCAACCCTAATCATCATTCTTCCACTGCCTTTGGGCTTGCGGCCACTCTGTGATAACCTCCTTGTCCGCTCCGCTGTGGTATTGTCTGCTAGCAGTCCATATGCTATTTCAGCTCTTCATGGGCTCATCCACTGCGTTGTGAAGAGAGTTACTGTGTCAAATAGCTTGCTGTTGAATGTTGAGCATCATCGATTCCCTGAGGGTTTCTCCATTGGCATCCCTTGCCTGAATTCTTTACTGTGTAGGCCGTCGCCTTAACTTATTACTGCAAATCGTCCTCCATCATGACATGTTACCCATCGCTCCAACGAGCTCCTTCTCTTCGGTGGTAAATGAAGGGTTTACCCTTCCTCCTGCTGGTGGTTGTCTTGCTGTTCTTCAGTGGCCGTATTTCTATTAGACTTTAAGGTATTTTACATGGTTTCAATCGGCTTCTTTTCAAAATATTAGCTTAACAAACAACATTTAGCAAGGTTTTTAATATTAAGATTATTCTTTGTTATAGGGTTGGTCTTCTCCTCTTGGCGTGGAAGGTGCGAGACTTCAACAGCTGCTACTCTCGGTAAGCCTGGTTTTTATCCATGGCGTTCTCCTCCTTGCTGGTCCTTTAGGACAGTCATGGGTTTGGCTTCATGGTGTGAAACCCTCACGGTTACTTTGGTTCCGTTAGTGAACTTAACCGCTGTTAAAAGAGTTTCAACTCTTCGTTTAACATGGGATCTTGGCTGAAGCCGAGACTGTGGGTTTTGGGTCTTTGCTTGATTACTGTGTAAAGCATGCATTTATATATATTACTGTTGTACAAGCTGTAAGATTTATTTTGTAAATCATGTTGGTAGCCGTGAGTTATAAAGGAGATAAAACTCCATCATTTGATGAACCTCAGTACATACTTGTTAGTTTTGACAGGGTTTACCTTGAACTTGGAGCTATAAGCTGTCCATACAATTTTTCTTGAATTAATATTTTGTTACTGTACAGTTTTTGAAACAATATAATGTGTAAACTCGGCTTATTAATCCTATCTGTGTTCGATACCTCCGATTCCTGTATATTTAATAAATATCTAATTTACTCTTTGCAAATGATTTATGATATTAACTGGTAGGATTTTTCCTGTATGTTGATAATATACCGGGTTAATTATTTACTCAAAGAATTTTATAAATGATGGTTATACTTTGGAAATTATGAAGTCTGAATGTTTTAATGGCATTCTTTAGGTTACTGACAGAGTAACCTTGGTTACAGGTTTTATAATAAATTTCTGTTTATCAATAATAGGTTAAAACATTACTATGATTTCCAAATAATATTATTTCTGTACAGTAGATAGTAAAGTAGTAAGTATTACTTATTATAATGATAAAGTTACCCTACCTGAAATGTTTATTACCTTTACTGCTAGCTTTGCTTAGATTCTTTTATAAGTATAAATGGAAATAGTAATTGTTCTCTGTTTATAAATTAACCTATTATTAAAATATCCTCAAAACTTACTATTAATTACACTACATTTCTGAAATTATAAGGGTTTCCAGTTATGTTTTATACAATATAGTTAAGCTCGAAGTTGAGCATTCCGTCACTTTGTTAATTGCTTACTGTAGATTAAGCACTTAAATTTTTACTCTTAATATTTCTTGTTATAAATTTACTGTCAAGGATTCTGTACTCGGTTTAACCTTGAATTACTAGTTATTAAGAAAATTTGTAAGTGATAACATATAGTTTATACCCTTCAGTTTATATAGGGTCTTTATATTCTTAATTTATTGTATTAATGTTCATAAGTACTGTTTATTTACCTAGCAGTACAGAAAGCATAAATGATTCCAGTTTGTAATTAATGTATTA
>LPNX010748443.1:399059-418363 GCA_001517045.1 Pseudotsuga menziesii | reverse complement strand
GAGTCTAACAATATTTAATTACTCTTACTTTCAGTAATGTCTTTTCAGCATATAGAAGTTAAATTCTTTAAACTGGAAGAAACAATTGAAGGTTTAAACCGTAGGTATACCTAGTCTAACCTTTCTTTAATACAACTAATATCTTCTTCTATCTGTTCTTTACAAATGAATAGAATTACTGAGAGTAAAATACTGTACAAGGGAATAATTTTATCTATGACACATCCTACTGTCAGTAAAACAAATATTTCTTCTGATGATAGGTAAAGAAACAATCTATTATTCTGCAATCTCATCATACCATCTTTTTTTAATTTTACCCCTGTGCTGGAGCACGGTTTGGTAAACCCATATGTGGAAAAACACAGTGGGTCTTTATTCTTCATCAATAGATTCTATTACTGATAAACTAAAACACTCACATCACTAAACCATTTAAATAACTACTAACATAACATCCAACCATTCACAGTTACTAAAACAAAGACAGTTAGGTGACAGAACCTGCTTAAGCTTTGGACAACAACAGCAATGGGAGGCCGTTCCTCCCTACCAACTCCTGGAGAGCGCTCAAACAGTGACTCCTTAGGATCCACGAGCTTGCTCTAGTCACCCTGGCTGGAACTAGGTGCAACAATAGTCAGATACCAGTCTTCAAACTCAGTATTAATCCAAAACTTATCAGTAAGGTCTCCCAGCTAACAAGCTGTAATAAACCAAGTTACTGCAGCATTCCTCTCAGAACAACTTCCTTACTATTTTTCCCTCTTTCCTCAATGAATTTCCTGAATATCATTCACCTGAATGAATTCTCTCTGGAAAATATCTGAGCAGCCTCAGCTCTATTCATTGGGTACTTTTAAAAGATTGCCTAGGTCTTTTTGGGTTAGTTGTCATTTAATGAGCCACCTGCTCTGATCCCACTTTCTTGGGGAATCATGACCCCAAATATAGGGAAGTTTCCACCTGCAACTTAGGAAGTGTTTGAGGATGCTGCCACTTGTCTTTTGCTCTCCACCTAGTTCCATCCACCAGTTTGACCAGTAACCTCTTTTTAACAGCTCTACCATGCTGTTGTCTCCACAATTTATTTATTAACAATAAAATATCTGAATTACATTCCACTTCTGTTGACTCTGCTGAGTCATCAGTTCCTACTTAGCATTAAATTTAACATAATGTCTCAGGAATATAATTAAAACAATTAACATTATTTTACAAAATTGGGGTATGTGACATACACACCCCCTTAAAATGTAACATCATCCTCGATGTTACTTATTCTTCATCCTCTGCAACCTCCTGGAACAGATTCGGGTATGCCTCTCGCATCTTACTTTCCAGTTCCCAAGTAGCCTCTTCAGGACTAAGGTGCTTCCATTGCACCTTCACCTGTCCAATGGCATGGTTCCACAGAGTAATTTCCCTCCTCCCGAGGATACAGTCCGGTTCCACCGGAATTTCTCCTTCTGGTTCCACCTGTACAACATTCCAATCAATCACATGAGTAGCATCATGAACATACTTTTTCAGAACAGAAATATGAAAAACATTATGCACTTTCAAGTTAGGTGGTAATGCTAGCTGATATGCAACTTGACCCATTCTGGATAAAATTTCAAACGGACCACAGTAACGTGGTGCTAGTTTTGCACAACTCCCCAGTCTTAGGGAGATTTTCTTTGGTCTTACCTTTATAAACACGTGCTCACCCACCTGGAACTCTTTGGGAGTTCTTTTCAAATCTGCTTGGCTCTTTTGTCGATCCTGTGCCACCTTTATATTTTCCTGCACTTGTTTCACAATCTATTCTATTTCTTTTAATAATTCAGGTCCTAACGCCAATCTATCTACTGGATTATTCCAGGAGATAGGGGTGTTGCATTTACGCCCATACAAAATTTCAAATAGACTAAACTTAGCCGATGAGTGATAGTTATTATTATATGCAAACTCTGCTAAATGCAAGTAGTCCTCCCACTTACCTGGCTGATCCTTAACATACATTCTTAGCAGATCTTCCAGCACTTGATTCACTCTTTCAGTCTATCCGTCTGTCTGAGGATGGAAAGAGGTGTTGAAATTCAGTGTTGTGTTTAATCCCTTAAACAAGGACCTCCAAAAATTCCCTGTGAATTTAGGATCTCTGTCTGAAATGATAACCTTAGGTACTCTATGTAACCTAAAAATCTGCTTTAAAAATATATCAGCTATATTGGCAGCCTTGTAAGTAGTCTTGATAGGAATGAAATGTGCTGCTTTACTTAACTTGTCAACCACCACCAAAACTGAATCATTCTGATTCTGATTTCTGGGCAATCCAGTAATAAAATCCAAACTGATTATCTCCCATTTCCAACTAGGAATAGGCAATGGTTGCAGTAAACCAGCTGGATGTTGGTGTTCGGTTTTCACTTGTTGACAGTCCAAACATCTAGCTATGTATTCAGCTACTTCAGATTTCATATTAGGCCAGAAATATTCTTTCCTTAACATGGTTACAGTCGTTTGGTAACCTGGATGTCCTGAGTAAGGTGTTTTATGAGCTTCATACAAAATCAACAACTTAACCTTAGACACATTAGGCACATACAATTTGTCTTTAAACAATAAAAATCCAACACCAATGCACCCTCCACATTCATGTGTCTCATGAATAACATCTTCAACAAGTATCTTGATAAGTTAATGCTAGTGTTTTTGGATGCCATTCTTGTTTATTCAAGGAGTGAAGAAGAACATGAAGGACTATTGGGAATGGTATTGCAATTTCCTAGAGAGCAAAAATTGGATGCGAATCTAAGCAAGTGTATCTTCTATCAAAGAAGGGTGCAATATTTGGGTCATATTATATTAGAAGAAGGAATTGCAATGGATCCTAAAAATATTGAATCCATAATGAATTGGTCTACTCCGAAGAATGTCACAGATGTTAGATAGTTTATGGGTCTAGAAAGATACTATAAAATATTAATTGATGGATTTTATAAGATATCTCATCCAATTACATCGTTGCAAAGGAATAACGTGAAATTTGTATGGTATGAAAATGTGAAGCAAGCTTTCAATGATTGAAAAATTTGCTTATTAATGCTCCTATTTTGAAGATTGTAGATCCAAATAAGGATTTTTTGGTGTGTATGGATGCTTGCATCGAATGACTAGGTTGAGTGCTGATGCAAGAAGGTTTTGTAATTTTCTACGAGTCAAGAAAATTAAAAGAGCATGAAAGGAATTATGCAACTCATGATTTGGAAAATAGAAACCATAATAGATGCTCTCAATATGTGGAGACACTATTTACTAGGAAGAAGTTGTGAACTTAGAACATATCATATGAGCTTAAAGTATTTGTTTGATCAACCAAGCTTTAATTCCATGAAAGCTAGGTGGCTGGAATTTTTGCCTAAGTTTGATTTTGAAATCAAACATTTAAAAGGAAAAGAGAATAAGTTTGCATATATCCTTAGCAACAAATTTCAGTTAGGATCCTTGAGTACATGCAAATTAGATTTTAGATCAAGAGTCCTTGAAGTGCAAAGTAAAGATGAGACTTATCTAAAGGTAAAAGAAAAATTGGAGTAGGGAAAATTAGTTGAAAAGTATGAAGCATATCAACTCATAAGATGCGATCTTCTTGTTTATAAAGGCATATTATATAATCCAACTTGTGCAGAGTTGAGGAATATGGGAATGGATGACATTCATCAAAATCCATACTTTGGACACCTAGGATATCAAAAGACAATAACATCTGCAATGAAGCAATACTTTTGGCATGGGATGAAGAAGGACATAGAATAATTTATTTCTCGATGTCAAAAGTTCCAGCAAGTCAAGGTAGTGCATCAACATCCAACATGATGGTTACATCCTTTTCCAATTCCATAATGGAAGTGGGAAGTAATTTCAATGGATTTCATAATTATGCCGAAAGGCGCTCTACAGCCCAGTATGGGGGAGATCTTGTAATGTTACATAACGTTACATAACCTTACTCTTGTAAATGTCGACTATAAATAATAGTAAAAAAATTATTATGTTGTAACTTTTCAAGACAAACAAAATAATAAAAAATAAAATTTTTAATTATCCACCAAAATAAATGTCCACGAAAAAAAACCTCATATGAGGGAGATCTTGAAAAGTTTGTTACTAACAAAATAATAAAAAATAAAATTTTTAATTATCATCCAAAATAAATGTCGGCCACAAAAACAACCTAATATGGGGACCCGTGGTTTTATTGTACATGGTTTAGAAGGGCCTTGCACATGGTTTTAAAACCATGTGCAAGGCCTCCTAAACAACCCATGGTTTTATTGTGCATGGTTTAGGAGGGCCTTGAAAATGGTCTTAAGACCATGTGCAAGGCCTCCTAAACAACCCATGGTTTTAGGAGGGCCTTGTATATGGTTTTAAAACCATGTATGGGGAGATGTTGTAATGTTGGTTCCTAACAAAATAAAAAAAATAATAAGTATTATATGTCGGCCATAAAAAATTATTAAATATCAATAATAAAATTATTATATGTGGACCTTAAATAAAAATATGTGTCTTTTGGTTTGAATCAAATCAATGGCTATATATGGGACACACCAAAGTTGATATCTCATTGAGTGCAATACCTAAGAAGAAGTTTGCACCTCGAGATATTTGATCCCTCTCGGTGCTTGATAGAGCCGAGGATTTGGATCTAAGTTGGTAGGTATGCCAATGGCGTAAGGAAGCATGTTACAATCATGGTTGTGGTGGAAAATATTTCAAAGGTGGCTCATTTTATTCCAGTTAAGTCCACTCATAAAACCAATGACATAGCAAATATATTCATGAATGAGGTATTCATAATGCATGGGTTACCCAAAGCAATAGTCTTAGATAGAGATGCAAAGTTCACATCCAATTTTTGGAAAGGGTTATTTTAGGAGTTGGGGACTCAACTGAATTTTAGTAAAACGTATCATCATAAAAAATATGGCCAAACTGTAAGAGTGAATCAAATCCTTGAAGATATGCTAAGGATGTATGTGATGGATAAGCAATCCAAGTGGGAGGATTACCTACACTTGGTAGAATTTGCATACAATAATGGGTATCGAGTATCATTGGGAATGATTTCATTTAAAATTTTGTATGGAAACAAATGCATAAATTTTGTGAGTTGGGGACAGTCTAGTGAATATATGAGTGCTTGGGTCAGAAATACTCAAGGATATGGAATAGGAAATTGCTAAGATCAAGAAGAATTTAAGGGTAACCCAATACAGGTAGAAGAGTTATGAATATTTGAAAAGAGTGCATAATGAATTTAAAGTTGGGCATCATGTTTACTTAAGTGTAAATCCAAGGAAAAGTTTCCTAAAGTTAGGGATATGTGCCAATATGACCCCGAGATATTGTGGGCCATTCGAAGTCCTTAATAGGATAGGACTAGTTACATATAGGATTGCATTGCCTGTTGATATGAGAGCTCATAATATTTTTTAATGTTTTTTTGTTTAAGAAGTATGTACATGATCGTGATCACATAATTAATTGGAATGTGATTGAGAGAGAGAGCCAAGTGGAGCCTACTCATATCCTTAACAAGAATGTAACTGTTGGCCCTAGGAAAAGATAGGCAGATTTCTTCTAGAATTTAGCTCGGGAATATGAAGATCCCGGTCGCACAACAAAAGAGTTTGCGATGGAAAGGGAAGCTGTGACAGAAGAAGCAGGGGAATAGGAGCTATGACAGAAGTAGCCGTGGGAGAAGAGTTTGCAACTGAAGAGAACATCCACAATCAAAGAGATCATCTGCGACCAAAGAGAACATTCATGATTGAAGAGAACATCCACGATCGAAGAGAACAACCATGATGGAAGGAACCACAACAAAAGAAGAGTACAACGGTTGAAAATCACAACTCGATTGATCGTGGGTAAGAAGTCAGTTAGAATAGCGCATGCTTTGGGAATAAAGCATCTTTGTATTTTTGGGCCGATAGTGCCTACTGTCAGTGTAAATGAATGTACAAGAATAGGAATGATAGCCTGTCGACTAACATAATAGATTTTGTTGATTACGACATGTAAGAGCCTATAAAAGAGAACCCAGGTTGTGTGCGGGTTGGTCTCTACTGGCTCTTGTCTCAATAGAGTTGTAGAGAAGCGATTCGATCTAGGCTGTGTGTGGATTGACAGTAAAGTGAAGGAGATGAAAAATTCAGAGATCTAAGACTAGAGAGAATGAGAGGAGAGAAGTATGTATAGAGTGTAGATAAGATATAGAATAGAGTCTATAGGATGATTGCATAGATTAAAGGTGCTATATATTTCTCATGCTAGATGGAGAGAACCTTTGTGATTTTTCCTAGATGGGTTTCGACGTTAAATGCTATCTCAATGTGTATTTGATGAATATGGATATGCTGAATGAATGTATTTTGTGAATAAGTAGGCCTGAATAGATTGACTAACATTTGTTTATGAATGAGTTCTTAGATGCACATTTCACACTATTGATAGATAGAATCAGTGCTAAAGCTTTATATGACTATTGTAATATTTGTCGATGAACAAGTAGAGTAATATATTGAATGAACATAATAAGAATAGGAAATACATCCCCATATTCGGTTGAGTAAGCTAGTAAGGTGATGTGAAAGAAGAAATTACCACCCAATTGTAGAAACTTGGTTCTCGCAGTCACCCATAGGGATATCTTGGGTGAGACTGCATCTACGTCGCAGGTGCTACCGACCGAGCCTTTCTGTCTCAGGCTGATATATTGGGCTTTGTTGATGGACAAACAAGGTTCTGAACCTGGGTCAAAGGAGGAAACACCAACAAATGGTTTTGTTGCTAGGATCGTGAATCATTATGGTGAGGAATATGTTTTGGCACCTGAAAAAGTTGAAAATTCAAGAGTGGGTGGATTTTAAAGAATTACAGTTTGCATGGGAAGAAATTGAAGGATCATGGTTGAATCCAGCAAATTTGTTAGAGAGAGGTACATTTATACCGATATTCATGAAATTTTCTTTTGCGAGTTTCTTGTTTTGTTGTCTGAGTGGTTGTTGAAGCTATCAACCTAGCGAAATTTTTTTAACAAGAAGAACCGACAGAGTAGAGTCCTCAATTAATTCAACGAATGAAGAGTATTAGAAACCCCATATCTAAGGATGTCAGTTTCTGGGTAGATAGTATTTTAGAAGGATACATAACTGAATTTGCTGTCAACACAATAACATCATATAGTGATGTAGAAAGAATTTTTTTCCAAGTACCTAGAGGAAGATACTTGACATATTTAAGAATTTGGATAAATATGCTTGTATGTGAAAAAGGGTTCCTGAGAATGGATTCTCACGAGTAATGAAATGTTCATGGAGACCTGGGATATGTCACAAACGAAGTATGAGAAAAATGGAGCAAAGTAAGGTGAGATGTTCCTTGGTGATAGCAGAATTGAAATAGAAGGTGGCTGTCTGAGAAGTGGAAGAATACTTCGTTAGTGAAAGAGAAGAAGAACTATGGCTGGAAGAGGAAGTTGAATTATGACAAGAGGAGAAGACTACGAGTTGACGTCACCCTTTAGTAGAGGTTCTTGAGACGAGGAAGAGGAATATGACCCTATATCTGAACGAGAAGAAGAAGAAGAAGAAAAAAACCCAAAAATCCAGAGTATGACTATGACACACCCATGAGCCCACGTACATCTCCATAGGTAAGATCCAGAAACTCATCTCCTAGTGGGTTTGTCAATACAAGCAATAATAATTGTGGGAATAGTGGAAAAGGGAGTCCCACTAGCCAAAATTTTTATCCAGCAGTACCAATAACTAATATAATGGCTGGGAATGATATTAAGTTGCCTATATTCAATGGAAATGGGTTAGAAGACCCATAGAAACATTGGCTTCTATGTGAAGCTATGTGGACCGTGCGACATGTCCAAGATGAAGCCATCAAGAGGGATCAAATGATCACAACCTTGAGGGGTCATGCATGGTACATGAAGTTCTCTGTGGTTTTGACAGGAGTTGCACATAAAACACTCGACCAAATTCGAGTAGGACTAATAGATGAATTACAAAGGTTAAAGAGATTAAGCAATTAAAGAGAAGAAAGCCCGAATTCGAGTCACAATGTATTACAGATATTAAAGAGATTAAGAAATTATCTATGAAGTTTGTGTAGGACTTCGACCAAAGATTTAAAACATTGATGGATAAAGTAAGCTTCCAGATGTCGGACATACAACACAAAGAATAGTTCATTGTAGTGATTTTACCGCACATCTGAATTCCCTTGATGTAACAAAAGATTGTGTCACATATTGAAGCTCTGGAGTTGGCCATGAAGATAGAATCCTCACCTATAGGAGAGACTGGTGCAGGGATGATGCAAATTTAGTCGCAACTAGCCAACCTTACACTGCAGCTCCTGGACATTAGAAAAGGGAAAGAGATATAAGAGGAAATGTGGTGTACCAGATGCAAAACAGAGGGACACCATAAAGATAACTACCTGACACTCATGTATTATGTCCCATCTAGAGCACCGAACTTGATAAATATATGAGGGATTCCTTGGTGTAGAATATGCCATACTAGAGGCCATCAGTCGGAAGAGTGTTTGCATTTACAGAAGATTGTAAGTGCCTTGGCTAGTTTATACTTTAAATTTTACAAATCAGTAGGCCATGATGAGAAGGACTGTAGAGCATACAAAATAGAGCAAGAGAAGACAATAAATGCCTATTTAATGATGATGCAAGCTGAGCAGGCTCAAGATCAATATCCACAAGCTCAATATCCTTGGCCCCAATATCCATAGAATTAGTACCCGCAGACAATACCTCAACCGAGGGGGGTGGAAATTTTATAGGTTGAGGACAAGGAGGATGGTTTGTTCGTGGAAGAGGCCAAATTATATATTATAATTATGGACAACTAGGACATTTTTCCAGGGACCATTCGAGTACTACAAATACATGTTCGTATTGCAAATATTTTAATCATACTGCCGAACAATGTCTGCGGTTGATTGTTAAATGGCAGGCTAGAAATGTGGAAAATCCAAACCCTCTGCAAATTCCCAACCTGAACCCCAATCAGAGTATCTAGAATATTTCTCCTGAACTGAGGGAACCACATATAGTTGTCGTAACAAGAGGAGGTGTTGTGACTGGAGCAGACCAAGAAACTCATCTTCAACAACTGCAGGTGAGACCAACAACACAAAATAACGTATTGTTCGATGTTAAAAAATAAAAGGAAATATTATTGGATGCGGAACCTTAATTCACCGACAAGAATAAAGTGTCAATTTATGCGTCTACACTACCTTGAAGACCAATAATGGAGATGGATCAAATATTTGACTAGATGTTCCAGAAGCAACCGACGAGAAAGGTTTGTAAGCTTAAAGCGTTTTTTTAAAGTTGCTTAAGATAAATAAGTTGTCACATAATTGACATCTCTAATAGAAGAACCTCAAGAAGAGGTGCGACCAGAGACAAGGGTTAACCATGTGGGAAAATTTTTAAAGACTGGCCGCGAGTTAAGGATGATTGCCTAGATAGGAGACTACTATATGAACTATATTATCCTACACTTGGGATCTGATGTCAACATTTTGATAATAAAAACATAGGAAAGCATTGAGAAACTGCAACTTGAGTGGTCTGTTTTCCAACTCTGATTAACAAATCACTAGAAAGTCCTGCTTATCAGTCGACTGACTCAAGTTCCCTTCGAGGTAGAAGGCCTGAGAACGTATGCTGACTTTGAAGTAATAGACATTGTTGATGACATAAATCTGTATCTTGAACTTTTGGGGATTGATTAGGTGATTGATAATCAGAACATCATCAATTTTAAGAAAATAATCTTAACATTTGAAGATTCAGAGCTAAGGGTGGTCGCACCAATTGAACCACTAGAAGGTCATAGATATGTCGATCTAATAAATAGTGAAGTAAAAGGTGACTATATATACCATATTTATAAAATCACTTATGCAAGGGATGATTATGTGAATCCAACGATAATGAAAAGATGAGTTGGTGGAGTATTAGTTCTTATACATCGAATTCTGATGAAGCATTGGAAAAATGGCAGAATCAGATGTATGAAGTATCCATGAGAAGGTGTGCAAGAATTACATGATCTGTGTGATGGGTAGGAATTGAGGTAAGTAATCTACCCACATATGAAGGTTTACCTAACCTTGCATATTTTCTGGTAGAATTTGAAGAAAAAGTTACAGAACCTCAGCACTTGTCCACCCTGGACTTTGCACTGAAAGCTACACCTGACAGATGGTGGGTCACACATAAAGAATATATCTCGGAATGGCCACAATGTTGACATTTGATGGAGATACAATTCATAGAAGAGATCAACTATACTGGTAAAAAATATACAGGATTACCAATCCTGCTGAGCATATCGAGTATTTTCATGCGGCATGGGAGGAATGTCCACGATATGAATGGGTCCATCAATTCATACACACATTAGACATGATACCAAGGAACTAGTATACATCAGTTGAATTGAGACGAGGGACTGTTGAATGGGATGAATTACCTACTTTCTTCACACACACATTTGATTTTTCCTTTGATCATCCTTTGATTAATGTTTCATTGCAAGTAATCAAGTTAAATATATTTGAAGATATCCCTTTCGTAATGACAAACTTCCAATAGAGAAACACAACAATCCAACAATGGATGGAGTGCTATAATGTGATGGGAGAAACTGATGACGATGACCCACTTGATGTAAAAATACCATAGTATGAAGGTACGCATGCAGTGGAAGGACTTGGTATGTATAGTGATCAGTTTCAGAATCCCCTTAAAGTCAAGAAAATCAATATTGGCTCCCCAAATAATGCAAAATTTTCTAATATTGGAGATTACTAGGATGGTGAGTCTGTTGGGAAAATTACAGACCTATTATATGAGTTTCAAGATCTACTCTCTACAAAATTTTCAGAAATGAAAGGGATTATCGGAGACCTTGGAGAAATGAAAATACCATTAAATCCTGATGCAAACCTGTGATGTAGCAACCATACCGACTGAATCTACGGTATAAAGAAAAAGTCAAGACATAATTGGACCGAATGCTGGATGCAGGTATCATAGAACATGTTGAAGAATTATAATGGATCAGTTAGGTAGTAGTGCAATATAAGAAGGTTACTGATGAAGTAAGGATTTTTCGTCAACCTAAGCAAATTGAACGACTCTTCTTTACATGACCCATTTCCAACTCCATTTACGGATGAGGTATTAGTAAGTGTTGGGGGTCAATAAGTTTATTCTTTTACTGATGGATTCTCTAGATAACATTAGATTAGAATCACAAAGGAAAATCGACACAAGACAACCTTTGTGATGTAGTGGGTTGTTTCTAATACATGGTAATGCCTTTTGGACTCAAGAATGATCCTACTATCTTTTCCAGTATAGTAGTGGCTTCCTTCAAATATTTCATTCATAAATTTCTTGAAGTCTACTTCGATGATTGGACTGTATTTGGGCTCATTAAAGATCATATTGAGAGCCTCAAACTGATGTTGGAACAATGTATCTAGTATCAAATATCGCTGAACTTATATAAATGTATTTTTTGTGCCCCTTTTGGGATTATGTTGGGCCATGTAGTTTGTTGCGATGGAATCTTGGTCGACCTTGCTAATATTGCGATTATCGTCGACCTACCACCACCTACCACAGTGAAAAAACTGAGAACACCATTGGGACATATAAGATACTATCAAAAATTTATCAAAGGGTATGCGTAGGTGACTGCTCCGATGGATAAATTATTGAAGACAAATGTTAAATTCCAGTGGATGGAAAAATAGAGTCTAAACAATTTAAAGAATAAGATGGTTACAGTGCACATACTTGTATTTACCGATTGGAAAAAGGAATTTCATGTAAATGTTGATGCGTCGTCGATCATGCTCGACGTGGTACTACCCCAATATGGAAAATGATGGATTGATCATCCTATTTCCTTCACTAGTAGGAAATTATCAACAACAAAAAATAACTACACCACGACAGAAAGAGAGGGATTAGCTATGGTATACTCTCTACAAAAATTTCGACAGTACTTTCTGGGTGGACATTTCAAAATGTACATAAATCATTCACCATTGAAATACTTGGAAATAAGCCAGTGTTTGGGGGGAAGATTTACCAGTGGCTTCTCATTTTTATAAATTTGTCTTTGAAGTCATTGTTAAATTGGGCCGACTGAATTCAGGGCCAGACCATCTCTCGAGGATTGACAGTGGCGAAGAACCTGGTAATCTCAATGATACTCTCTTTGATGCACAATTACTTGTGATAACAATGTTTGATGATCATTATAGAGACATCATACAATTTTTGAGTACGGGCTATGCCTGAGCTAAATTTACCACTACACAGAAGAAACAGTTAGTTGTGTGAGTTGTAGACTTTCAGTTAATCGCTAGAAAATTATATAAAATGGGACCTGATGAGATTCTTTTTCACTGTGTATTGGAACACGAGCAACTAATGATACTGAATGAAGCAGATGTTGGTGTCACATGAGGCCATTATGCCGAAAAAACTACACTGCGAAAGATATTACAAGAAGGATTGTGGTGGCCCACCATGCATGCAGATGCTCGAGAATACTATAGCAATTGTGATGTCTGTCAGAGAACCATAAAGTCATCGGCATTCCACAATGAAATTCCACTAGTACTGCAAATTAATTTGTAGGCATTTGAAAAATGGGTTGTTGATTTTGTGTGATGTGTTAGTCGAACAGGGAAGATAACACGTGTAGGATATATTATTACTGCGATCGATTACTTGACCAGATGGGTTGAAGCAACACTAGTAAGAGATTGTACTGCTGCAACTGCTTCCAAGTTCTTGTTTAATAATGTTGTGACTCGATTCAAATGCCCCACGATTTTGAGGAATGACCAAGGTATGCATTTTTACAATCTATTAATTGAAGAGTTAACAAAAGAATTATAGATCCAACATAGAAAGACAATGCCATATCACCCTTAAGTGAATGGTGCTGTCGAAGCATTCAACAAGATCCTGGAGAATGCATTGACAAAGATTTGTAATGTTCACGAGGGGACCGGGACACGAAAATTCATCCAGTTCTGTGGGAATATTGCATGACTTGTAAGAAGTGTACAGGATGAACTCCATTTCTCCTGGTGTATGGAAAAGAGGCTACGAGGCCAATGAAATATATTGTACCCAACATAAGGATTGTTGCAATTACAAAGATGCTAGATGTTTGTGCAGTCAAGGAAAGACTGTCGCAACTGCTACAGTTGGAAGAAGAACGTTTTGTTGTAGGTTATCATCAAAATGTTGAGAAGGAACGACAAAAAGTATGGCATGATTTCCACATCAAGAATAAACGATTTCAAGTTGTCGGATTTATTCTTCTGTATGATAACAAATTTTTAAAGCATCTGGGAAAACTGAAAACACACTAGCTAGGATCGTATATTGTAATTTATACCATTGATGGAGGCGCAATACAACTACATAATTTAGATGGAACACCTCTAAATCAAACTAATTCTATACTGCGCCATATCCTATCTAAGCATCCAAGCCATCAATAAACTAATTCTAAACTACGCCAATATCCTATCTAAGCATCTAGGCAAGTTGAAAACACACTGGCTAGGATCGTATATTGTGATTTATATCATTGATGGAGGCACAATACAACTACAGAAGTTAGATGGAACACCTGTAAATAAAACTAATTCTAAACTAAATCTTGAAATGAAATACTACTCTGAAATTTATATCCTAAAGAAACTATAATTATCTCTATTTTATTTAAGAAGAAAGCATTCGAAATCACACATACTTAAGATGCTTCTACAAATCCAAATTTCTAATAGCAAATGAACAAAAAACATCTATTCTATGCAACTCCAACTATGCTATTCTTGATCTAACTAAATTCTGAAAAATACTATAATCAAAGCAAACTAGATTTTACTGGTTATCTAAAAAATCAGAAAAGGAATGCTATGATATTGTCTATAAAAGAAATATTGAACCTAATGACTAACAATACTATGTTACTAACTTCAAATATTATGCTACTGAAGAAATCAATATGCAAATTATTCTATCTATTAAACATCCAAAATCAAAACAATAACACTTTGTTTCTAAGGAAAATTGAATTGCAAACTAAACTATTCAGTTAAAAATCTAATGTCAACACAAACATACTCTGTTTCTAAGGAAAATCAAAGCTAGAACGAAATTGAACTGTTTCATTAACCAAAGCATGATAGATCTATCGTGAACTACAATATTTCAAAACAAAGGAAACTAAATTGCTTGTGTTCAAAAGCTAATTTGATCTCTTGCGCACCATATTTCAATGAAATGGAACATAATTGCTTTTCAAACATATATTTTAATAAACTACAAACGATTCATAAATCTAGCCTGCATTCAAATTGAAACTAGTGTAATTACTGAAGGGAGTTTAAATATCAAACCCTATCTAAGCTAAGAGCTTCCATGTAGAGACAAAAATGATATGACAAACTGAGATCTCATTACACATACACGATATATTCATGTAAATATGAAATTCACAAGAACAAAAGTAAGACAGTTATACAAGACTCATACAAAGGATTTATAGTGTGATTGCACAATTCATTTTTATGAAACGTTTTATACACAAGAAAAAAAATAACAACACAATGACTTGGCTGATAATGGAAACAAAAACGAAATACACAACACTACACATTGCCACTGAGGGGCCCTCACAGAGAACAACGGTCCACTGCTACAGGTTATTCAATAACTGGTTGCATAAAAACATAAGCATAATTGAAAACAACAACAATTCGATATTGATCAAAATCTAGATTTGTACAGTGTACTTGAGTACAGCTCAAAGCCTGTATATATAGGAGTTTACACATCAAAGAGAGAGGGTCGACCCTGCTAGTGGTTGGCCCCTCTAATAATAGACTATGATTAATGTCAGAAACTGAATCCATTAAGGTTAAAATTGAAGAGATGTGTTTTCATTAAATTGCCCAAAACAAACTTCATTATTTGGGCAATTGTTGCACTGCGAATCTCAGAGACCCTGGAGACCAATTCATAATTGTAAGGAGGACGAGATCCATGTGGGAAGGACGGATAACAAAACCCATGTTTCTGTTTGTGCCATGAATGTTCCCAGGTAGGCAAACAATTTATTTTCATGGTGCATTTGGCAATCCGAATGCGAATGAAGGCCTGAATGACCTGCAACTGTAATTAGTTCAGAAATTTATTTTCCTAGGCTGAATTGATGCTGAGTTGTTATTCGTATTCATTTCTGGATATTAGGTTTGGTTCTATACGTGGATAAATCCCCTCACAAACGAACTTGACCCATCACCCTATCATGTGATTTCCCCAAACTCGCGATACCTGCGTAGATACATTACATATTAAGAAAACCAAACGAAATCATCTAAAAATTAAATGACATCCATATTATATTAATTAATGGTTTCTTTGTTTTATTAAGTGGAATCTATTGAAATTTAATGTAATGTGCACCTCCCAGTTATGGCTAATGAAACCAATGTTTAAATATTCATGTAACTTGCATGCTTTAATGAATTTCAACTTTAAACATTTTAAAAATGTTTTCTTTTATTGATGATTTCAAATTTTGTTTTATAATAATTTTGTTTTATAGTTGTTTTTAGATTTGAACAAATTTTGTTTTAAAAAGATTAGTATGTCTTTAAATACTATTTTTTTTAATATTTCAATAATTTTATTTATTCAAATCTAAAATATTATCACAAGCTTATTATCAATTTATTGTTTTAATTCTCACATGCAAGATCAACAGGACTAGCAAGAACTAAGAGGCAAAGGTAAACCATTAAACCGATAGGAAACATGCTATCAAACCGAGTTCAGATCTTAGGATTAGATGAAGGGTTGGATGATGTACCAGAATGCTTCTATTGTGCAATTTTACATAAAAAATAATAGATTGTGCTTCTTTTACGTTTAAGGGTTTTAATTAGTGGAATAAAGTAAAATATATCCCTTTTAAAGATAGATGTATTAAATTACAGTCAATAGGCTGGGAAATTAATGGAAATGAAATCATGATATAGGGAAATTTTCAGATCCCAACAACAACCCAGATGAATAATTAAATGAAGAAGCTTCCCTTAGCAGAGAAAATGGCTAAGGCTGTCGAGATGAAGAAATTACAACAACAAGTCACAAAACTGCGAACACAACAATAAAAGCACACTGATAGGGTTGCAAAATTACAAGAAGAGGTAGAAAGAGTTATAGGTATTATTCAAGTTGTACACCAAAAAGTGTGACAAGCAGTAAAGTCAACAAGACTTACAATGTCAGGACACATCAGTTCTGACCTTGTGGAGAATTTGAAGAAGAAGGAAGTAGAAGTACGGGAAGAGACTAAACAGATAGTGAAAACATTCTAGGATTTGCAAAGTAGCGTCGTCATAATAGAAGCTTCAGACTAGTGTGGCTCAGGATGAGCCACATGTGAGTGTTGGGGGCCTGTTGGCCCTAGTAAAAGATAGGATGAATTTGGATAGAATTATTCTTAGGAATATGAAGAGTCCGGTTGCACAACAGAAGAGTCTGCGACATAAATGGATGCTGCAACAGAAGCAGCCAAGGAAGAGGAGCTGCGACATAAGCAGCCATGGGAGAAGAGTCTACGACCGAAGAGAACAACTGCGACCAAAGAGAACAACCACCATAGAAAAGAACAAACAAGTCTGAAGAGAACAACCATGACAAAAGGAAACATGACATAATAAGAGTACAATGGTGGAATATGACAACTCGATTGACCGTGGATAATAAGTTAGTTAGAATAGCGCATGCTTTGGGAATAAAGCATCTTTGAATTTTTGGGCCAATAGTGCTTATTGTCAGTGTAATTTGAAAGTACATGAATATGAATAACAGATTGTCGACCAACATAATAGAGTCAGTTGATTATGACATGAAGAGCATATAAAAGAGAGAACCCAAGCTGTGTGCGGGTTGGTCTCTGCCGGCTCCTGTCTTAATATAGTTGTAGAATTGAAGATTTGTAGAGAAGAGAGTTGATCTAGGATGTGTGCATATCACCAATAGAGTGAAGGAGAGGAAAAATTCATAGATCTAAGACTAGAGAGCATGATAGGAGAGAAGTATGTATAGATTGTAGAGAAGATCTAGAACAGAGTCTGCAAGTTGAGTGCAAAAACAAAAGGTGCTATATATTTCTCATGCTATATGAAGAGCGCCTTTGTGATTTTTCCCAGACAGTTTTCCACATTAAATGATGTCTCAATGTGTATTTAATGAATATGTCTATGTTGAATGAATGCATGTTGTGAATAAGTAGGTATGAATATATTGACTAGGATTTGTTTATGAATGAGTTCTTAGATGCATATTTCACACTGTTGATAGATAGAATATGTGCTAAAGCTTTATACGACTGTTGTAATCTCTGTCGATGGACAAGTAGAGTAATATCTTGAATAAACATAATAAGAATAGGAAATACACCCCCCAAATTCGGTGAAGCAAGCTAGTAAGGTGCCGTTAAAGAAGAAAACCCCACCTAATTGTAGAAACTCAATTCTGGCATTTACCCATAGAAATATCTTGGGTGAGATTGCATCTGCATTGCAGGTTCTACCGACTGAGGGTTGTTCTTTTAGGTCGATGTATTGGGCTTTGTTGATGGACAAACAAGGATATGAACTTGGGTCAAAGGAGGAAATTCCAACAATAAAAGTGCTCCGAAATCGAGCCATTGGGTAGGTGAAGGTGTAGTAGAAACAACTTGGTCTCAATGAGGCTACCTAGGAGATGTAGCACACCATGAGAAAGGAATACCCAGTTTTGTTCAATTTTAGGAAAACTGAGGACGATTTTTTTTAAGGAGGAGGGGTTGTAATGTCCCATTTTGACCCCTAGAATATATATTGGCTTGATGTGTATATGTGATGTATAATTGCCGGTGTGGTGCTCAATGCCAAGGTAGTGAATGATCGAATTATAAAGACAACTGCTATATAATTTTATAAACCATGTGCTGGTAAGCCATGGAAAATGTAAATAGAATGTAAATATTTATAATGCAAATAAAAGTATAGGGCTAGCTATGGAGGAAACACAATGAGGGGCTTTGTTATTCCACTAGGGAGAGGTGAAGGGGTGTGGGAGAGTCAACCTTCTATTTACAAGTGTCATATTGAGAAATCATGTGCCATAAATGGAAAGAAACTACCCAAGTAGACTCCCTTGATATTCTTTAATTCTATTGTAAGAAGGTAGATGAGAAATCAGATCATGCATTAATGGAGCATGGAAGGAGTAGAGAAATTGGCATGGAACATTATGGGATTAGTTTAATTGGCCCATAAGTCAATCTCCTAAGGAAAATCCATTCACCTTCATCCCTATTCCATAGTAGTGTCATGATAAAGGGAGAGGAGAGCACACATTGCATTCCCAGCAGTGAAGTTACCTGAGATCAAAACTCATGAGAAAGCCGCGTTTAAAAGTGTTGAATTGCCAGAAATTTATGTATCTTATAAAATTATAGTGGGAAATACATGTATACCAATCCCTAAGGGAACCAAGAGTGTTCAAATCCTAAATGTTTATATGAGGACCAATATTTAGATCCCTTGATTGGAATTTCATGGTTGAACCTTAGTGTCACATCCCCGGGTTTGACCCCGTTTGCATGATGTATATATTGTAATTAATCATGGTGAGGAGCTCAAGGCAAAAGCCCCACCATCGATTTAGCTGTGTATGTTTCGGCAATGGGGATAATTTCCGATGGTATGTTGTGCTATCTGGCACATTTTAATTTGGCATCATGTAAACCCGCACATCAATTAAAATAAACCACAACCAGCTACGGCAGTGCAACGTTGAATGAAAAGGGCATGGTTCCGAAGGATAAGGGGTGGGGGGATGTCAAACCTTGGTTAAGGGAAAAAACCCATGTTTTATTGCCTTGTTGTTTTGCCACCTTTGTTATTTGTCACCCTTTTTGTCTCATCCAACCTTGTCAACCTTTTTAATGCTCAGCTGGTGGTTGAGGAGTTATGGTTGAGGGCATTTATTGCTGAAGTGGTGGTGGTTGTGGGAGGCTGTCGGCCTTACCCAATTGCCCACTCCACCCACGTCTGCCCATTCTTCTCCCTCACGCACTCTTCCCTGGTCTGTTCAC